>JACDRP010000194.1:0-103123 GCA_013841185.1 Hycleus phaleratus
GGTCGGGGAAGTTAAAAATCAATCGTAAAAACATCCTCAAGTCACTCTGAGCCATTTGACCAACTTTCAAACGAGCCGCGAGGCCCAAATTTTGCGAAAATGATCGCCAGTCTCCTACAAATCCCTGGAATATTTTTCTCATAGCAAGTGCTATAAGAATTTATAGTTCGAATTTATTATTTGAGCTGAAGAAAAAAATCGCTTATCTCTGATAAGCATTTTTTCACAAATTCAATAACAGTAAGTATGCCTAACTATGTATTTGCAATAATCGTGCAACAATTCATGGATTTTTATCTCTTCTTATCTTACTTTATATATAGAGATATTAGAAATTGCACTTATCATTAAATCAATTTTCATCTATTTAAGTGAAAATAGAAGTTTCATTCATATTTGTTTGAATTAACAAATCTAAAATGGCTCAGACTTACGTGACTCTTCCTGGTAATATTAAAATGCCCACCCTCGGCCTTGGTACCTGGGAGGTGAGTCAGATTCATTATGAGTACAATAATTGTTCAATAATATCGATTTTGACAGTCTAGCGATGAGAAAGAACTAGAAACGGCTTTGAATACCGCTTTAGAATTGGGCTATCGCCACATAGACACAGCTCATGCTTATGGAAATGAGCATGTAATTGGTCGTGTTTTGAACCAATGGTTCCAATCAGGCAAATTAAAACGTGAAGATATCTTCCTGACAACCAAATTACCCGTTGAAGCTATCCATCCAGACCGTGTTGAATTGTTTATAAAGAAATCATTGCACAATCTCCAATTGGATTATATCGATTTGTATTTAATCCATTTCACTATCGGTTATCAGTATGATGTCCAAAATGATCGCCCTATTCTCGATAGTGACAACAGTTTAATACCGGAAGGAAAGACCGATATTGAAGGCATATGGAGAGTAAGTTGAGATACTCCAAATAAATTAAAATTCAATTATTTTCGCTTGTAGAAAATGGAAGAACAAGTAGACGCCGGTCGGACAAAATTGATCGGTATATCGAACTATTCCATCAGACATATTGAACGAGTACTGAAATGTGCACGTATCAAACCAGCCAATTTACAAATCGAGATCCATCTCTTCTTCCAACAGAAACCACTCGTTGAATTCTGCCACAAGAAAGGCATTAGTGTCGTTGCTTATTCCCCATTAGCTAATCCTGCCATCAATAAATTCTATCAAAAATTCAATCATCCGGGAAAAGTACTACCGGACCTTTTCAATAATGATTTAGTAAAGCAATTATCGGAGAAATATTCGAAAACACCAGCCCAGATCGCTTTACGATTCTTAATACAACGGAATATCGTTCCGATACCGAAGAGTGTAACGCCGAAACGAATCAAAGAGAATTTCGATGTCTATAATTTCGAAATTAGTGACGATGATATGGCCGCTTTGAGGAGATTAGATCAGGGTGCAGAGGCCAGAGTTTGCGATTTTACCGTTCTCAAGAAGTAAGTGAATTCGAGTCAATACATTCGAAAATAGGGAGAAGTATATATAACCTATAACATTATTGTCTTTTTTCAGTGTTGCCAAACATCCAGATTACCCATTCTAATGGAAGAATTATCAATATATTAATTAAATTAATCAATTAAATTAATAGATTAAATAAATAATTCTTTGGTGATTGTGTAATTTTATTATTGATAAATCGTTAATACTGACGGATATTTTTTAATTGCTGCTATATTTAGAAAATGTCTACAAATTTGAGGATATAAATATTGATAGTCTAACAATAAGATCTAAACTGTAACGAGATAGTATTAGAAATTTTATCGTGGATTTTTTTAAATGTTGATCATTGCGAACGTATACAATTATGCTAAAGATTTTGCGATACATGTGACAACGTTACACTATGACGTAATATCTGAAAATACATAAAGATTATAAAATGATATGAAACTATTGAATCTTTAGAAAAAATTAGTTTTATTGGTTTAATATTGCGCGTATTATTTTGGTTATCGTTAAATATTTAATTTAGTATCTATTTTATATAGTATTGAGGGCTGCTAATAGTAGTTGGATTACAGTGATTTTGGCTCGGTTGCGTTGGTGTGCTTGTCGAGTTGTCAAACATCATTTAACCTCAATGTTTTGACAATGGCAATGTTTAGGGCTTTAGGTCGTAATCTTCCCTATTTGCGACAACAATTCGGTGCCTTATTAGGCAATACAAGTACATCAGTGAAGATAATTTGTATCATAGTATTATTCAGTTATGGTCTATCATATTCCGAACAAGCTATACGTGTTATATCCGTAACGCCTGGTAATTTAATGCCACCATCGTTCTGGTTATGGACAGCGTTCACATTTTGTTTCCTTGAAATCCATTTCTGGGAAGTTCTAGTTGATATAATAACTGTAGGTCTATGTGGGAAATTAATTGAACCGTTATGGGGACAAATGGAGATGATGACGTTCTTTGCAATTGTAAATTTTGGTGTTGCTGTTATCACAACAATATTCTATTTTATTTTATATGTATGCACGTTTAATACAGATTTGTTATTTAGTGTACATATACATGGTTTAGCTGGTTATATTGCCGGTGTATCGGTGGCTGTTAAACAAATTATGCCCGATTTAGTTATCGTACGGACACCATTAGGAAAATTAAGCAACCGTAATATACCGTTAACGGTGTTTTTTCTATCGTTGATAATGTGGGCGATCGGTCTACTTGACGGTACCTATCCATCGATGTTTCTAAGCGGTTTAATTGTTAGTTGGATTTATTTACGGTTCTATCAGAAACATAGTAACGGTAGTAGAGGCGATATGGCTGATTATTTCACATTTGCTAGGTATTTATTAAATTATTTATAATTCGATTATTGAGTTTTTTGATTGCAGTTTCTTCCCCAACGTTATCCAACCACCGATCTTCGTTGCCAGTAACAGTATTTATAGTGTTTTCGTTAAAATCGGTTTGTGCAAGAAGATCGTCCGGCGTTACGATATGACGAATCCGATCGGCGTTGCTGTATCGCTACCGGGTAGTGATCAACATGATATGGAACGAAGGCGGTACGTATCCGATGAATTTCGCTTATCAATCTGATTTCCTCCAATTATAGGCAAATCGCTTTGAAAGCTCTTAGTGAAAGATTATCGAAATCGCATATGTCCAGTGATAAACAGCCGTTGATACCGAAATTGGTAATTCCACCAAATTTAACGCAATCATCATCGAATCATCATCATCATCATCATCAAGAACAGACAGTTGTGGATATTAACGCAATAACTCCACCATCACCGCCACAATTACCACAACAAATCCCCAAAACTCACACATGAAATTAAATTATGATAAAAATCTATTGATTGTTACTTTATTTTGTAAAATATTGTCAAATATATATTTAGTTTGTATTGTTTTTTCTATTCATTTATTTCAATTTTACAAATTAATTGCACATCGTGTAAAATAATAATCGGTAGTACAAAGTAACAATCCCCTACAAAAATAATTAAAAAAATACAATTTAAAAATCCGAATTCTGTCTACATTCACCAAGGCAGTGTATTTTACAATAAAATCACAATTATAAGCGTAAATTCAGTCAATTTTTCGATTTAGTCGGTGTTGAAGCGAACATATGCGTACCATTCCATGTCGAATTCTCACCAGTAATGTACCCTGTATCCGTAACATTTGGTAATTTATCAATAATTTGAACACCATTAATGTGTTCATCTTTAAAACTATCCGACAGTCTTTTCCGTTGACTATTCAACAAAACCCGAGAACGTGGCGTATTCGAATTCGATTTAATCAATTTCGGTGTATTTGGCGATTTCGATAGGAATGAAACGTGCTTATATTCCATATCCCAGTCCATTGTTGTATTTGTGAGTTCATTAATTAAAGGTTCGTGGTTTTGTTCGATTTCTAAAATCAAAAAATTAATCTCTATTCAATTGTAAAATTGTAGAATTACCAGAAATCGCAGTTTGGTCCGGTAATCGATTAATATCCGGCACAATTACTAGACTATTATCAACGCTCATATTGTTAGTGAAACTCAATCGGCATACGGAACGTGAATGTCGAGTTGGTGAACGTTCAATTGGCGATAAATTACAACATTTCAACTCAGTCATCTCGATAGGGCTCTCAAAATCGCCTTTTGTTATACCGTCAGTCGTTAGAACCGGTGAAAATTGTATCGGCGATAGACCGGTCGATAGAGCCGGCGACGACTCAACTGACTCAATCGCCTTATCATTATTTTCAAATAATTTACGATACAATGACGTATTCAAATTGGAGCTTTGTTGGTCTTCTGTGTAGCTAAAATAGGGTTTTAATAATTCTTCTAAACCGGCCGGTAGTACCGGTGGTAGAGTTAAAACCGTCTGGGCGCTATCTAAAATTGAACAATACACTTTGAATCGCTATAAATATCGAAATAATTACTATCGATTATTTGTAGTTTCGCCGTGCATTCCGGTATTGTTTCTAACAGGGGCAAGCGGTCGATTTCTTGATTCATTGGACTCGGAACGATGATTTTATCGTTGAAGAATTTCTCGATTTTCTCCTGAACGATGGATTCAATCGTCGGATCGTGATCGGAAACGTGTTGTGATACTGTGGCTTCGTCGATATCAGCCGGCTGGAATGTCGATATCTCATCAATATCCCAGCGGAATTTCTCTTGATTCTTTATCGTTGAAAATACATTAGGACTACTGCTTTTCCGGGCAAATAAAAAACGATTATTAACAAATATTTGTTTAGTCAATTTACGGTATTACTTGAATGTTGGTAGGTGTAAACGGTCGACTAAATGTGCCTCGAACGGGTTCATAATCTTTGCAAATCTTGACGGTGGTGTTGATACATTTGGTAAGAATTTGAATGGACTATCACAGCTATTTAACACTTTATTAATGAGAGGATTCTTAGACTTTGATGGTGTCTCATGCTTATGTTCCATCGTTTTACTTAACGTATTTTTTTAAAACTATTTAATAAACCCAATTATTGTTACAACACTATCACAAACAATCCTCCACACAATTTTTAAAATCTTATTGGAGAATTCTTCCAACAAATTGTTGACGAGGCGAAGAATAGATTGCTTATAAAAACACCCGACCGTTATCTGAGAGATTTTGAAAACAAAATTGACCGTTTTTATTTGACTTTCCGCGAAGATTCCAGTTCTACCAACCTATCTGTAATCAAACTGCAACAAAAAACCGATATACCACATACTTACAGTCTTATTAATAGATTTTTAAGAGAAACAATTGGAAAATTTGCAAATTTCATTCATGATTTTAGCAATTTTCAACAATAACTCATCTATTAATTTGAGGTAAATTCAAATCACCCGCCTAAATATGACAATGTTTAACCAACTTAACCTTAAATTTGTTCCGATAATTGACCGAAATTAGAAATGAAATACTTCAAAAACCGAGTTGATTCTAAATAAAGAACATTCATTTTTTCTGACTATTTTATAATAAAATTTATTTCTTGTAATTTAATTTGATTTTCCGCGAATAGTGTAGGTTTGCCAACTTAACTGTTTGTAACATAAAACAAAATAAACCAACGATTTTCTCAAATAAGGCAATAAATTTGATTTATTTGCAGGATTAAGTTGTAAATTTTCAAATCGGCCTTCTAATTTTATCGATTTAGGCTATAATTTATCGTTTATTATTATAATTGTTATAATATTGAAATTACCCGCCACAAATTGTCATTTGACAGTAGGCAAGAAGATAACCTCGCTTATTGTAGTAGTTAATTGAAAAAGAATTAAAGAAAATTCAATAATTTCTTGTATAAATAAAGGTAAGTTGCTATTATCGACAATTTCGTTGGATTAATTGATATTTTTTTACTTAATATAATTTGTTGGTATTTCTAATTTAGATGGATGAGGGGCCTCCGAAGCGGGGCCGCGGCCGGGGTCGCGGTCGTGGTCGTGGTGGTCGCGGCAGAGGTCGTGGTCGCGGCCGTGGTAAAAAAGCGATTAAAGTCATTGAAAGTGATGAAGAGATCGATAATATACAAATACAAGAAACAATAGAGGAGGTACAACAAAACGATGAGTCTGTCGAGAATTCAGCTCCTAAAAGTAATATCGAATAAAATAACTGTAGTTTATTTATTATTTGTATTGATATTAGTTGATTTGGAGGCGGATATATCGCAATTGGAGCCACCAACATTCACTACGATCAATCGTGGCCCGCCTGAGCCGATGTTGCGGCTCGATTGGAGTCACAAAGTTAATTTAATTGGCGAGAAAGTTTTGAACCCGATGATCCATTGTTGTGATAAGTGTTTGAAGCCGATATTGATTTATGGACGGATGGTAAATTGGTAAAATTAATAGATTTTATTTTTATTTTTTTATTTTATTACAGATTCCTTGTAAGCATGTTTTTTGTTTGACTTGTGGTAAACAAGAACAGAAACAATGTCCGCGTTGTTTAGAGAAAGTGTCCCGTGTCGAACAAACGGGCTTAGGTACTGTCTTTATGTGTACACATGGTGGTACTCGTTATGGTACTTCAGGTTGTCGCCGGACTTATTTATCACAGCGAGACCTCCAAGCTCATATAAACCATCGGCATGTAACAACACCAACATCATCGACAACAACTACAACAACAACATCATCATTATCAACAACAACATCAACAACAATCCAACCAATGGATATACAACAAATCGAACCGGAACAACGTCTACCACTTCGTACGAAAACAAACGATCCACGTTCCAATATACAAATTTCATCGAATATTCGGCCACGTTCGAATCAAATTCAAAGTTCTGGCGTACGAACTAATTTGATAACAGTACCAATACAGGATTCGGCTCCGATAGTGCACGAAACGAATACTGGCCCGCCACCGCCACCGCCACCATCACATCCCTATTACAGTCAGTATCCACCGCAATCGTCGGCTTATAGTCAAGCTTTACCGCCGATGCATATACCACCGCCGCCACCGCCACAACAACCGCAATATTACGCAGCACCGCCAGCGTACAGTCCGGCGCAAACGTATCAAGCGTATAGTGGCGGTGCTGCACCGACCCCGCCGCCGTACGGCGCCCAAGCCGCCCCTAGGACGCCGCAATACGATTATAGTTCAGCTCCGCCGCCGCCGCCACCGCAATGGGCCAACAACCAATCGTATTACAGATAAACGATACTTCTACTCATCATAACTATGTTTAATTAATTTAATTAATGATTATTCAATTAAATTGTGTAATTGTGAGAATTTGTATTTGTAAGTAGTATAGACAACCAATAATACATCGGTATTGTGGCGCCTCTAGTGTTGATATTGTGATTTAAACCTCCAACATCACCAGTCACGTGACCGGTTTTCTTGCTACGTGTACATCGTGTCACAACTTTCGATGGAGACGTGAATTGTGTTGGAGAAGTACCGTAATCATTGTCGTGTTTCTATTCATTTTTGCCACATAAATTGAATTGAACGTGTCACTAGAATTATTTGTGAATTTCAACGGTGATTTTGTTTGATTTTGGCAAATAATCACCCATCAAAATGGGCAGTAAGTGGATTAAAATTATATTCTTAAAACTAGCCTAACCTCAACAATATTTAAATATAAATATTTGTCGATTTAGTGATTACATTAATGAGCGTTATTATTAATTATCCAATTTTCTTATGTTCCAGTAAAATTCCTAGAAGTAATCAAGCCGTTTTGTAGTATTTTACCGGAGATAGCGAAACCAGAAAGAAAGGTGAGATTCGCTTGAAAAACACCAAAATTTCCCCCTAATTACACCCAATTAATCACAAAAACCGCGAATTGATCCGAAAATTTATAAAATTCGCAAATTTTCATTCATCAATCGCCAACAGCTGTTAACTGTAATCATTTATAACAACGTGTACTACTTTTGGTACTTTGCAGATCCAATTCAGGGAGAAAGTACTATGGACGGCGATCACTTTATTCATTTTCCTCGTCTGTTGTCAGGTAATTTTCAAATAAAATTAAAAATATTTTTTAATATTTGCGTATACAGATACCGCTCTTCGGTATAATGAGTTCAGATTCCGCCGATCCGTTCTATTGGATCCGTGTTATTTTGGCCTCAAATCGTGGTACTTTAATGGAATTGGGTATATCGCCGATTGTAACATCCGGTTTGATAATGCAATTGTTGGCCGGTGCGAAAATCATCGAAGTCGGTGATACGCCGAAAGACCGAGCTCTATTCAACGGCGCCCAAAAATGTAACAATTCTCTCTATTATCTGATTTATTTTTATTAATTTAAATCTTTTCGAAATAGTATTCGGTATGGTGATAACAGTAGGACAGGCTATCGTTTATGTAATGACCGGTATGTATGGTGATCCAGCTGAAATTGGGGCCGGTGTTTGTCTCTTGATTATAATCCAATTATTCGTCGCCGGTCTTATTGTATTGTTATTAGATGAATTGTTACAAAAAGGTTATGGATTAGGTTCTGGTATTTCGTTATTTATTGCAACAAATATTTGCGAAACAATAATTTGGAAAGCTTTTTCACCGGCCACTGTAAATACCGGCCGTGGTACAGAATTTGAAGGTGCTGTTATAGCATTATTCCATCTATTAACAACACGTCAAGATAAAATTCGTGCATTACGTGAAGCCTTCTATCGTCAAAATCTACCAAATTTAATGAATCTATTAGCAACAGTTCTAGTATTTGCTATAGTTATATATTTCCAAGGATTCCGTGTTGATTTACCGATAAAGAGTGCACGTTATCGTGGCCAATATTCAAGTTATCCAATCAAATTATTTTATACATCAAATATTCCAATTATTTTACAATCAGCACTTGTATCGAATTTGTATGTAATTTCGCAAATGTTGGCCGTTAAATTCCAAGGGAATTTCTTGATTAATCTATTAGGAGTTTGGGCGGATGTTGGTGGTGGTGGTCCAGCTCGATCTTATCCAATTGGTGGTTTATGTTATTATCTATCACCGCCGGAAAGTGTTGGACATATCTTAGAAGATCCAATTCATGCACTATTATACATTATATTCATGTTAGGATCGTGTGCATTCTTCTCAAAGACATGGATTGAAGTATCGGGTAGTTCAGCGAAAGATGTTGCCAAACAATTAAAAGAACAACAAATGGTAATGCGTGGACATCGTGATAATTCAATGATACACGAATTGAATCGATATATACCAACAGCCGCCGCTTTCGGCGGTTTGTGTATAGGTGCATTGTCTGTATTAGCCGATTTCTTAGGTGCTATCGGCTCTGGGACAGGTATCTTGTTAGCTGTTACAATAATTTATCAATATTTTGAAATCTTTGTTAAAGAACAAAGTGAAATGGGTGGTATGGGTTCATTATTATTCTAAAAATTTCGGCAAATATCGATAGAAAAAACGTAATAATATCAGACGATTTTTGACTGATATTGTGATTCTTTTCATACATTTAATACAAATACCAATTATTAAAATCGATTAATTTAAATTAAATTAAAATCATTTTTACCTCGTTCAGTTATTTTAATAATTGGTATTTAGTTCATGAACAATAATCGCTTATTTGAAGCGATGTTTTTTTACGGAAACAATTTAAAATAATTCAACTATCAATTTGTTCATTGTACATTTGCATCCTATATTTTTTTCAAATAAAACACGGAACTTTGTGAGTGTGAAATAATAGCAAACTTTTCTCATATATCATCGTTCAACATGTCCTTTTTGTTGCTAGATTGTAATTTATTTTAAATACAATAAATTTCATTAATTGTTCTTTAATAAAGTACGAATTTTTCTAATTAATAGACCATCATTCGGAAGTAGAAATCCTGTATTCTTCCCCGAATTCCCATTTGGACTTCCGGTAAATTGTACTTTTATTTTGACAATATCACTACTTTAAAGTTAGAATTAGCGGTGATTACGATTTTTGAAGATTCAAATTAACCATCCAATTTTATTGAGAAATATAAGCAATACAAGAAAACATAAATTAATTACTTGCAGTACTGGGTGCGGTACTATTAAACAACCGATCTTTAATCATCTGCGCCATCAAACCGTGAATAATCTCAATCGTAGTCTTACAACTATCTTTTGTCGCTTTCAACAGCTTGTCTTCGGTGCGTTTCTCATGCGGATCGGCTCCACCAACTATAAAACCCCCCCTACCTGTAATCATCCAATTATAAATAAAAATCTAGAAAAACTGAGAAAATCTACCGATAGCAGCTTCGGATTGTTCCAATTTTTCCGACAAATCGAAAATTTGTCCGGTTGTATAATCGGCATTCGTTAATAAACTCGACGACGATAGAGTATTGACCCAATATTTATTCCATAATGAATCCAATAAACGTCGATCTAACGATGATTTAAAATAGGAAACATCTAATGAGTAATATTGTTTGCAATGCACACCGAAATCTTCGATTTTATTCAGCGGTATTGTTTGGTATTCTGATGGTTCTTCATTTGCCGGTTTATAGCCCTTAAAATATCGAAATATTTGGTAAATTTTAAACTATAAATCAATCAATTTACTTTGGGATAAGTTCGAAAAGCGCCTAAACAAACTTTCCCAGCGGAAATTGTGCGTACTGGATCGATGACGATTGCGACGAATGGTTCTTGAAAGTTTTGATTCAACATTTGTGTACTAACATCGATACCAGATAACCAACAACCATAACCTGGATGACTGTGGTACCATCCTATAGCGTTCTCTTGTCTACCAACCTATAATACTGAAATAATCCTCAATTTTTACATTTTTAAAGCAATAATTACCAATTTAGCTGCTTCTATATAAGAACTCATATATTCGTAAGCTTGAGCTTGGGCATTTACGCGAGTTTCGGTACCCTCTACCGGTAACGCAAACGAATCCATTACGAACATTGTATTACCATCGACTTTACCCAAAATTAAGCCCATTACTTCTAACGTGCCCCCAGATCTGGCGTGCATCACCATTTTTAATAGAGCCAAAGCCGAGATTTTTATATCTTTGAAGAAATGGGGGCTAAAATCGGCTTAAAATAATTTTTTATTGTATATAAGGGGCGAGCAAAATTACTCTTTTTCCCATGGTTTTGCAGCTAAAATATCTTGTTGTTGTTGGCGATCATATCTGTAGACTTCATCGATTGCATTTACAACTTCCATTCTATTCGATATCTCCCAGCTTTTCATTGCGATCTGTTTTCGTATTTCAGCTGAGGAGGGCCCCGGTATTGACATTTTCGGAACTTAAAGTGAGGTTATGTTTATATAAATTATCAATACGAACGATTTCTCTGTATTATTATTGAAACAATATTATTTTAGAATTGTTATAATTTAATTACTTACATTTAATTAACGATAATTAATTAGACACAAAAATAATTAGTAACTGGACAGTTTTGTCTACAATTATGAGAAATGCCGCCAGAGGGCAAGTACTAATGTCAACATTTGCGAGGCGCAATATTTGAAAAAAACGAAGTAAGATAAACAAATTATATAAATAATATTTTTATTAATTCTAATTTAATTAATTAGGCTTTAATTTTTCCTTTGATTCTAATTTAACTACTAACATTTAATTATCGGTAATTAATTAGATATAAAAATTGTTGTAGGTGTTTCGTTTGTAGTTTCGAAAAATACCGCCAGAGGACGGGTAGTAATGTCAATATTTCGGAAGCGCAAAATTTGAAAAACGAAAAAAAGAAAAAAATTAAATAAATAATTCCTTTATTAATTCTAATAGTTGTATTCGTCTAGAATTGGAGGGCATGTACAAACTAGATGTTTATCACCATAGATATCGTCAATACGGGCAACGGTGGGCCAAACTTTAGTTTCAGGCCGGACGAAATCAGCAGGAAAAGCAGCTTGTTCTCGGCTGTACGGCCGTTCCCAATTGCTGTTAATCACTTGTTCTTGTGTATGTGGTGCCATTTTCAACGGATTCACTCGACTATCTAATCGTCCCTCTTCAATATCTTCAATTTCTTGCCTAATCGATATTAAAGCATCACAGAATCGATCTAATTCTTGTTTATCTTCAGATTCTGTTGGTTCAATCATTAGAGTACCGGCAACTGGCCATGACATAGTTGGTGCATGAAAACCGTAATCCATTAGACGTTTGGCAATATCGACAGCTTCAATATTTGCAGTTTTCTTAAATTCACGTACGTCAATAATGAATTCGTGTGCAACTAAGCCGGATGTTGGACTTTTGAATAGAGTGACGTAGTACTCGTCAAGTACTTTCGACATATAATTGGCGTTGAGAATTGCAACTTGAGTCGCCTTTCGTAATCCTCTAGCACCCATCATTTTAATATAAGCCCAGGAAATTGGTAGAATGGCCGAGGAGCCGAACGGTGCCGCACTGACAGCACCGTACGTTGAAACTTCACCGTTCGGAACAACGACCGGATGGCCGGGTAAATACGGAGCTAGATGCGATTTGACTCCAATCGGCCCCATGCCCGGACCGCCACCACCGTGGGGAATACAAAATGTTTTGTGCAGATTCAAATGGGAGACATCGCTGCCATAATCTCCAGGCCGACACAAACCTACTTGGGCATTCATATTTGCCCCATCGAGATAAACTTGACCACCATTCTTATGGATAATGTCGCAAACATCGGCGATGGTTTCCTCGAAAACTCCATTAGTCGACGGATAAGTGATCATCAAACAAGATAAACGGTCGCGTAGATTCTCGGCTTTCGCTTTCAAATCGGTCACATCAATTGAACCGTCATGTTTCACACGAACAGGTTCGACTTTCATGCCAGCCATCTGTGCACTTGCCGGATTCGTCCCATGGGCACTTACCGGGATCAAACAAACATCACGACCTTTCTCGCCGCGTGCCTCATGATAACATTGAATAGCTCGCAAACCGGCGAATTCACCTTGTGCTCCGCTATTCGGCTGGAAACTGATGCGATCATAACCGGTGATGGCGCACAGATCCCGTTCTAATTCATCGAACAACTGGTGGTAGCCTAAAGTTTGATTTAACGGCGCAAACGGGTGGATGTCGGTGAAATGTTTGAACGAACACGGCATCATTTCAGTTGTAGAATTCAATTTCATCGTACACGAGCCTAGAGGGATCATTGAATGAACCAACGAGATATCTTTATTTTCCAACGTTTTCATATAACGAACGATTCTAGTTTCGGAATGGTGCGAATTAAAGACTGGATGTGTCAAATATGATGATGTACGTTTGAAATTGCTGCGAGTTATCGAGAGTTCGCGAACTCGGGGATTCTCCAATAGATCTTCAACAGTATTGGAGCAATCGAAGGTGTAAAAAATATCGTTAACATCCTTAAACGTTGTAGTTTCGTCTAAAGCGACTCCTATACCACCATCATCGTAGTAGCGGTAGTTAATTTGCATTGAATTAGCGCGACGTTTCACTTCTTCGGCTCCAATTCTCGGCTGAATTTTCACCGTGTCGAAGAAATATTCGTTCAAAACTCTATCCCCAGATTCGTCTAATCCTAATCGTAATATCTGGAAATTTATAGGATTATAAAGGGAAAATTAAAGATTTTTGTAGTTTCTACCAAAGTTAGATTGTGGATTTTTGTGGCGATATCGCGTAAACCTTGCGGCCCATGATAGACGGCAAACATTGCCGACATATTCGCCAATAAGGCTTGTGCCGTACAAATATTACTTGTAGCCTTATCTCGTCTGATATGTTGTTCTCTAGTTTGTAAAGCTAATCGATATCCGTCTCTACCGGCAGCATCTCTTGTCACGCCAATCATGCGGCCCGGCATTAATCGAACTAAGGATTGATTGCATGCAAAGAAACCAGCATGCGGCCCGCCGTAACCTAATGGGACACCTAAACGTTGCGATGTACCAATGGCAATATCTGCCCCGAACTCGCTGGGCGGTCGCAGGAGAGTCAAACTCAATAAATCAGTTGCACAACACACCAATGTACCTGTGGATATAAATCGTGTAATTTTCGATAGAAGAGAACTTTAAGAAAAAAATGATTACCATGAGAATGGGCGTTTTCAGCAACTTCACTGAAATCTTCAATATTGCCCTCAGTATCCGGATATTGGAATAAAACACCGGCTACATCATGATTGGAGAAATCAGCTTTATTAATATCGACGACTTGTACGTTTAAACCCAATGAGGATAATCGTGTCTCAACAACCGATATCGTTTGGGGATGGAGTTTATCGGAGAGGAGCATCTTTTGTCTTTTATTGTGTCGATAACATAAGGATAGTGCTTCAGCAGCTGCTGTTCCTTCATCAAGAAGTGAAGCATTAGCAATTTCTAAACCAGTCAATTCAGCTACCATCGTCTGGTAATTTAAGAGACCTTCAAGCCGTCCCTGGGCCACTTCAGGCTGATAAGGGGTGTATTGCGTTGTCCATCCGGGATTTTCGAAAATATTCCGCATTATTGTGTGCGGTACACAACAATTATGATAACCCATACCGATGTACGAGCGCCAAATTTGATTACGTTCCGATATCTTTCGTATACGATTGATTAATTCATATTCGCCTGAAATTGATAAACGCAATTCAGATAAGAGATTTGTTTTGTTTGTGGAAAGACCCCCAATGGTCCCTTATCAATTTGACCTTTCAACAAGTACAACAACAATTAAGAAATTGTTTACTCACCAACTGGTTCTTCTATATCGAGTGGTCGATTTAGGACGATATTTTTCGGGACGGCTTTCTCAGTTAATTCATCTAAATTCTAAAATAATTCGGAAAAATCAAACAATTTACAACAATTATAAAGAAATTTACCTTGATTCCTAACGTATCAAGCATTGTAATAATGTCACTTTCGCGTGGCCCGATATGTCTACTGGGAAATTCATCTTTTTGCGGAAATAGCGGCCCCTCTGGCCGGATTGCACTAGCACTAGCGCTTGAGTATCTTAGATTTCTAATTGTTGGCACTAATTGTCTGGTATGTTTTATGATTTTATGCATTTTTACGTAGTCTTTGACAAGACGATTATGATTTTTACAAGAGAAATTGATTGCTACTAAATAAGAGATCAGTTTGAATTTATAATTTTAATGGATGTCGTTGGTCAGAGGTCGAAAATTGACGATAAGAAGTTGATAAGACGTTGCTTGAATTAATTCGGTATGTTAATTATAGTTGACTTTGATTTTTAATTAAATATGTTAGAAGAATTCTAGGTTGTTTGGACTGCTAAGTTGCTAGAAATATGTTAGAAATTACAACCAGAGACTTACTAACGTAGTAACTAGAGATATCATAACAAAAATAGAATAGGGAAGAGATTTTTTTTTAATTTACTTAAACAGAATCAGAAGTAGAAACTATATTTTCTAAGACATTTGAAAAGTGCTTTCAATTAAAAAATCGAATATATTCGCTAAGTTATAGGAAAAAACTTTAATAAGATGCAACAAGATCAAACAAGGGTGTTATAGCTTATTATCTGTGGACATCTAATCGAAAAAAAGACAATTCTGTCTGTTTTCCGGAAAATTAATAAAGATTTTGAGAAATTTTTTGGAGATTTAAGAAGCTCTTTTAATTTGCTGCAAACCGGTAGAAAAGCGAGATTGTTAAGTGTTAGCAATTTTTGCTATGTATCGATTTAAAATTGGCGAAATCTGGAACAGAAATAGAGCTCCCAAATTGCGGAATTTCCGCAGTTTCGAACCAAAAGCAAAGATCTGCAGCATTTCTAATTTGAAAATTTGGTTGGCACTGTAGAGAAAGATTGTGAAACAAGAAAATTCTGTTTATTGAGTCAACTGGCTATAACAATCTTAAGGAAATATATGTTATTTGCTACAATTCTTATTTTTAGTAATAATAGTAATGATGTCTTTAAAACGGACCTTGCACAGCGCAAAAACAGCATATCAACAACTGTAATAAAATGAAAATGTTTTGAAAATATCGTCGTTCTTAAACACATTTACCTATAAGTAGTTTATATGCAAAACAATTCTAAAATAGTGCAATTTGTTGTGAAAGAGCACAATTTTAGAGTTCTTCTGCTTACAGAGCAGTCTTTATATTGGAAATCTAAGCATTTAGAAAACAACCAAAACGTTTGCAAAAAATTGGCTTATCTGTCATTTTTTGTACATGCCTAGTTTCAACGGTACTTCCTTATTTTGGCGGGAACTCAACGTTACCGGGAACGGGTTGAAGAGGCGATTCGGTGATTTCGGTGATAATTTGGCACCGGCCACCACATCCAAACCTGCCCTATCCTCCGGTGTCTTATCAAAATTTGGCAATTTTCCAACATCACCACGTAAATCTAACGTTAAATCTTTCAATATGCGATGCGATTTATCTGTCGTGTCTTCAAAACGATCGATCAGTGTCGTTTCCGATTTGGATTCGCTCGTTTCTAGCGTCGATTCAGGAATATTTATGCCAGTCTTGCATTCTTTCAAATCATTCCAGGTTCTACTCAACGTTTTCACGTTTGAATTCAATATTAATGTGTTGTATTTCTCGTCTAAACTGCGACTTTTTTCCAAAATACTCTTGTATTTCGAACCGTATTCCGGTGATTTATTATCGCTTCTCTCCGGACTTTTATCCATAACGACTTCAACATTTGTGTCGAATTCTTGCGGTTCTTTTGTGGTTTCGTCATTGGTGATGGGCGGCGATAATCTGGATTGGCATTGTAAGATTCGGTGGAGAATTAACGAATTTTCTTGTATGATTTGTAAAGCCCTAGCACTACTATTCCGTGTACATTTACTACGTTTAGTTTCAATCTCCAATTGTTTACCATCTAAATCGGTTTGTTTAAGGCAATTAACGCGATCTTTCAGGAATTGCTCAAAATCCACACTATCATCGTCAGATTCATCGAAATTTGTTGCAAGACTAGTCGACGGGACACTATCAAAAATATCACCAATTGTTTGATTATCATTTAAAAAATTATCATTAGTTTGTGTGTCGATTTGTTGACTTTCAATTGTTGTATTCACTACAGTATTGTCTTCAGTCATAAGATTATTGGAAGGATTGTCTGTTTTCTTTTCGTTATCATCAACATTATCGTTTCCATCACCGGATGATGACGACGAATCGCTGGGATCATCGCACAATTCAGTATCCGATGATGATGAACTGTTTGTTTCAAGTTTCGGTGCATCCTTCCATAATAAAGTACTAGGTTGGTGTCGATTTGTTGGCGGACAAACAACACTTTTCGGTGGCTCTAAACGTTTAGCAGGCACGAAAGAATTCTGACCTAACAGTAGATGATTCATAGCAACTGACGGTGTATTCGGTGGTTGTCTTGAAATTGCAGCATTGAAAATAATATGCGCCTGTCGTTGACGTTGTTTCAATTTAACATATTGCTTCTTCAACGTATTTATATCCAATATTAAACGTTCTTTTGGATAGATTTTGATTTGTTTATTATTTGGTAAGATTGTTGGAGGCACATTCGAACCCCATGGGTTTATATTGTACAAATAATGTTCACGTAAACTTTTCAATTCGACTAATGGTCCAATTGTTACAACCGATTTTATTAATGAATTACCATCAATTAAGTTCGATTCTAATAATTCTCGTGTTAATATGCCCATTATACAGTAGAATTCATCAGCACTGTGGACGGTCATTATACGATCGGCTAATGTTTGCCATATTGCTAATGCTGTTCGTAGTAGGATCTCATTACCTTCGAGAAGGATCAAATCCCAGACACGTAGAACCGTAGGTTGTGGCAGACAATTACAGAATAACGTTAAGAACCTAGAAAAGAAACGAGTTCTTGTTGTTTTGAATTTAAAGTTTGTTGTTGTAAATTTAAAGTAAGTCTTAAAAGAGTCTGTCAAGAGAATTCATTTTTTTTAATTCTAATTACAAGAAGACGAACAAACTTCAAATTAATCAGAAGAAATCTATTGATAGCGATAAAACAAGAAAATTTGAAGTTTTACTTGTAACAAAAACGTGTATTTATTGCAAATTCCCTGTTTTTAACCGTGTATTTCATTCAATTATCATTCGTGACAGTTCATTTGGTGGTATTCTGAATAAATTTTAGCTCAATCTTGTTCATGGAACGATTCAAAAGCTTGTATTCCAGCGTAATGTCAATTTTCATTATAAATAAGGCATCAACATTTAGAATTCTATCAACTGTAACAAAGTTCTAACAATAATAGAGAATCGGTTGTAAAGCAGTCGATAGAGTTCTTTTATGAATTTATTATATTTATCGACTAGCCTGCTTTCCTTAATTATAATGGGAGTACTATTCAGAATTATTATTGTCTTTGAATCTTTAAAAGCATCCGGACTTCTACTTGACTATAGTCTAGAAATTTACAAATTCCTGTAGGTGGCTTATGATGGATATAGTTCGTCTCGTGGGAAATTAAACTTTCCCTCTTAATACATCAAAATTTCAATCTATATTTACCGACTGTATTATTATCGAATTACATTGAAATCCTTACCATTGCATCGTGAAAACATTCGTTAATGGCGGCTCATAGCTGGTTGTACCTTCTTTTGAAGCATTCTGTAACATATCGAGGTGACGTGATAGTTTTGGTAATTTCGTACGTAATAATTCACGGAAAACAGCCATATCAACACTTAGACCACGTAGACTATCAGCAAAATACGAATCGGGTAATACACCTTCGATTAAATAGATCATCAATTTCAAGGCATCGGATTCACATTTATCAGTTACTTGCAGTATTAGAGCTGCCAACATATTGAAACCTTGGCAATATCCTGTAACGGAGAACGGAAACGAGACATAATTGGGGAGAATTAAATTAATCTAATCGGTTAAGATAAAAGCAACTCTTTGCTTACCAACAGCTTTATTCCATCGGGCATAGGCTAATAAAACGCGCTTCAATAAAGCTTGATTCTCCTGTCCATCTTCACCACAAAACAGACTACAACCGGTACGATGTAGATCTTTAACGATTTGTACACCTAATTCAGCATCGTCCGGATGCGACCATTCGCTAAAACAATTCTTCTCGACTAATAACCAGTTGATTTGGCGATGATTCAAATGACGATCAGCCAACGTTAGCCATAAACGTCGACGAAATTCCGATGGTATACCGCCCGATAATTGGGCGACCATTTTCATAGCGGCCACCCATTGTTGGTAACCGGATTCACCGGAAGCCGGCTGGATTGAGAAATTTAATGGATCGCTACTCTCCGGTGCACCTAACAAGACATAAACGGGCTAAATTAGCGCCACTTGTTTAGGAGCCTTTCAATCAGTTCGTTTGTTCGAGTGTAAAAGATTTGAATTTTGTTGGTCATTTATTGATTAAAAAGAGGAAATCGACTAAATTGATTGTGGCCTAGTAGCACGTATATTTTAGTGGCTACTATGTTACGATCAAAAAGAGGAAGCCTTTGATATTCCCATTCGCTCGTATTTTCCAAAGAAACCTTTTACACACAATTTCATTTTATGTGTAGATGCATCTCTACCATTTCAAACAATAGGCTAGTAGAGAAGATTTAAATATAACACATTGAAAAGGTAGAAAACAATACGATATTGTGTTACACAAATCAACTATCAATCATTTTGATTGAATAATAGAAATTCACTAGAGCCCACAGATAATAGAATAGATCACGCCTCTATAAACCTGCTGTATTCAAATTTAGAACATGAAATGTACGATTTTAGGAGGAATATTTAATTTTTTTAAGATTAAATTGATGAAGTTTGATGAGATTATAGACGGCCGGTTTCAAATTTTAATTAAAGTCTTACAAGTTTAACAATCTGTAAATGAAGTCGAACAAAAAGCAGACCTTCCGCAATTGGGCGGTAACTGTAACGTTAATAATAGAGACGTTACGTAAATTGTGCTAACGAACGATTTTCAATTTAGTCGAGTTCGGTGGAGCGTTTTTATTCCCATCAAAAGTATATTTACACACAATATATGTATACAGATAAAGCTCCATGAGTGACACGAATCTTCGATTTTTCCCCCTTCAATTTTCTATATTTACCACTAAATTGTCTTTTATTAAAGCAAACAAATCGAAGAGTTCGAAATTAAACTTTCAATAAAATATAAGAGAATCATGTGACGGTTTTTTTCAAGGGGTTATTTACCTGAACTAGCCCCTCTTTGTACCATTACACCGGCATTGGCAGCTTTTTTAATCGAATTCAAAAAACCACTCATGAGTACATCGTTTCTATCTAATTTTTGTTTGTGTTACACAAATAACCGCCACCGTATTGTTTTTCTAACAAGAGCCACCACCGTTACCGTCACCATCACAAGCGAAACTGTTCTGTAGAATTCCTCAACTCAGGTTGTACAATTCTAAATATTAAACGCGTCTTTTTTCCTATTTCTCTCCAAGGGTGGTTCAATTAAAAAGCGCATCAACGTCATTGATCTATCTATCTTGTATTAATTCACTAGATGGGAATTAATGTAGCGTTATCAATGTAGAATTGACGTTTAGTCGGTTTTATTACGAACTAGAGGAAAATATTGATTGTCCGTTACGTATATATGTTTAAAGATATCTACTCACGTTTCTGAATTTGGTTAGTGATGACGTTGCAATGTGCGTCCTGTTGGCGGCGCAGGGCGTCGCGACGTTTCAAACGACGCACCAAACTATTACCAGCACGTTCTATGTGGATGTTCAAATTGTTTATCAACAATTTCAATTCGTTTACATCTATTGGGAAAGAAAATATCTTAAATTAATTTCGCATAATTGGTTTTTAGTAAAGTAATTGTTTTGTTGGTTAATTAGAATAGTCTATAAAAGGTTTCATTGAAGCAATCAAGTCGATCAAATTTGATTAGTTAATCAACCAATCAATCAAACAATCAAATTAAATGAAATGATGGTAAAGTCTGCCTATCGATTTCAACGATTGACTTTAAGAGTTGTGAGTCGAGTTTGAGCAACTAGAGGCATTTTGTAGCTGATAATTCAATTGCAAAATCAGCTAAAATGATGATTTCATAAAAAGATAAATACCTTAAAACAAATATTCCTAGTCCTTATGGTAGCTCCATAATGGTAGCTTAATTGATGACTTAATTTAGTACTTTCAGTGTACAGCTTCAAAATTTTTGTAATATTTGCTCTATTTCTGTTAGTCAATTCCTTTTCGTCGAAAATTTGAAAAATTCTCAGAAAAAACAGGAATTTTGCTTAAAAATTAAATTAAAACCTCATTTTTTATCAGTTCAATGCAACAAATTTTCCAAAAATTCGCATTTTACTGCTAAAATAAAATGAAGGACTTCCGTAATTCAAATGAACAAAATTTTCTGATAACAGTAAAGTCGATAGAATTGAATGCAAGTTGAAAAAAAAGGTGTAAAACAATTATTCCTCGAATTTTCCAAACTTGGATTTTTTCTTTCATTTAGCATCTAGCTTTCAGAAAATGCGACATTCAACTCTTTGTCTTTAAATTGCGCTTGAATTTTCTTTTCTCTTTTACCGATTTCTCAATTTTGCGGAAAACTACTGGACCGATCGGAAAATTTCTCAGATATTTGGAAAGTTTTTCAAATTTGCTATAGATAGACTCAAATACATTAATATTGGCTGAGTTATGAGGGAAAATAGGGAAAAAATATTTTCATCTATAACTCGAAATTTCCACATTTTCCAAAATATGAAGTCTTTTTCATGAAGCTTGAAATGACCTTTCAAATGAGCCCAAAAGCTCGTCTTTTGAGTGAAAAATGAAAGAGAAATTGTTTATTGAAAATTCTACTTTTTTCCGAGTTGTGACCTGGCCCATTAGGGAAGAAATAGTAAATAGTAGTAGTAATAGTAAATGATTATTCATTCTTTCATGATCGATCTCTAGGAGCAAATTTTCCCTTGTAGTCATTCTTGGTCGTGTGTAGTGTGTAGTTGATTGGTGAAAATCGACGTAGTCTCAGATTAAAGCGGTTTTCACCAATTTCCCAATGAGCTACAAAGTTCAAACCTTGCTAAAATGCTCACTAAAGACTACCCTACAAACCCTTTAGATATTTTTCAAATCAATTAATGCTATAATAACTAGGAACATTTAAATGAAACATACTGTAAATCAAATTCTGCAATGAAGAGGGTCAATAATTATGCAAAAATCCAAGAATCGCTGCTGTAAGCCACTTATATTTTAAACTCCTTATGAATATGATAATAACCGACTATCTAGATCATCTGAAATATTGATTTTTTAAAATATATGAATGCAAAACAGGTCCTCGATTTCTCCTAAAGCAAATTTACGTTATAAAATAATAGGCCAGACAATTTTATCGACGTTTTAGATTTACAGACGAACCAAAAAACAAAGAAGCATCAAAATTTCGCCTGTGTTTTATTCAAAATGCGGGTCAACAGGTGTACGTTCGATAGTCGATTAAAGAAAATCAATTTCGAACCATATGGTAGTCTAATCTAAGCAATTAACAAGCACTCACCTTTTTCACGCAAATCATCCATTTCGATTAATAGACTTCTATTTGATTTCACTGATGTCGCTGAATTATAATCCGTACCAATTCCATGATAATTACTATAAATTTCAACCAGTAATTGATGGAGCAGATTGGATGTACGTCTTTCGGCCAAATTGTACGGTTGCATCGGCGATTCTGGCGGTGATGTTGCCGTTGACGATTTTCCAACATTTTTATTTAAAACCGCCAAACTACCTGTTGATGCTCGCCGTATACTGAAACTCACCGGCATTGATTTGATCGGTTGAGGTGAATTTGTTGGCGATGTTGTTGTTGTTGTTACCACAACATTACCGAACATTTCCCGATTGCAAGTCTCCAATTGACGGACATGTTGTTGTTGCGACATTTTCTCACTAAAACTAAACCATTTGTTGGGTTTTTTGCCGTTAAATTAGGGTGATAAGCGATATCCGCCACTAAATTAGATATGTAAAAATAATTGCTTTTTTCAAATAGTTCAGTTCTATCGTTGTATTATCGTATGTAAACTAGTTGTGGTTGTTGCGTGTGGTTGGTTCGAAGAGAGACATTGATAAGGATAATGAATTGTGGGGAATATTAAGCGTGGAAAGTCAATAATACGGAATCAATTAAAAATGACTATGCTACTATGTGATGCAATTGAAACGGAAAACCAGGACCGGATTCCGGATTATCCAAAGAAAATCAGTTTCTCGTCAGTTATAATAGTGGAAATTTGAAAATTATTTTTTTATTACCAATCCCCAATTATCTCCACAAGAAAGATCGCTCAATTTTTTAGTTTAAACGACAATTGTAATTTGTTTTTATTTTATAATACTGTCAAATTCGTATCGATATAGGCAACCATGCTAACACTACTAAATGAAGAAGTACTGAATTCTAGGATATACTTCAACTATTTCAATTTTGACAACTTGGCTTATATTTATGCGAAAATTTATTAGAAATGTTTGACTATTTGGTAAGGAAGTTCGTTTTTAAGGTGACGAGTTTTTCAGCATGTTAACTCCTTATCAGCAAGTTCAAGATTAACGACACGTCCACATAAATCTTTCTTTGTAAACACAATCTGCATACAAATCTGTAAACGTTTCAATTTGGATTGTAGCAAGTTCGCTTATGTATTCCTTTTCAAATTCGTTCATCCGTTTTTGATTTCTTTGTAAACCAAATGGAGAATCTTTTCAGAAAATCAGTGATGTGAATTTAACGCTATTTTATTGTAAGTAATTGAGTTTATTTCAGAAAATGTGCTTCAATTTTAATGCAAGAATGAGTCGCCAGATTTTTTATCTTTTATTTCAACAGCCTCGTTTAAGAGGCTGGACTACAAACGGATCGGAAAAGTGGCAAATTTGACAAACGATTTCTCGTTCATTTTTGACCCAAAATTCAAGTTTCTGGTGTTGTTGGAAAGAACATCTTCAGTTGCATAAGAGGAGTCGTATAGTTTTCAAAAATGTTGTCGAAATTTTGAGTCACATATGAAAATCTAGAAGCGTGCATCTGCAAAAATTCGCTCCATAACTCAGCTTATATCGATTTGTTTGGTAGAATATAGGGTTTAATCGATAGCAAATTGAAAAAATTTCCTAATATGAGAGATTTTCCAACAATCTTGGTAGTTTTCCGGAAATTAAGAAAAATGACAAGGTTTTCTTGTGCAGTTTTAAACTTAGAGAACTGAATGTCGCATTTTCGGAAAACTTATACGCGGCGAAATTGCATAATAGAGACCAAATATCAGATTTGTGAAAATTTGGGAAAATTATGGGGAGATTTTTAGCCATTTTACCTGTCGAACACCAAGCTTTTTTCAGTTTGTAGACAATTTTGGGACTTTAAATTTATGCTATTGTTACACGGAAAATTTGTTTATTTTCATAGGAAAATCGCGAGGAAACAGGCTTTTTCGTTCACTGAATATCATGTAGGTGGTATAGCTGTATATTTGGAAAGCTCTTTCTATTTGCTGTCCATTAAACCCCACATTCATTACCAACAATTTGATATGTAAATTGAGTTATAGTTTTCCTTCAATAACTCAGATTTTCACAACAAAATCCCTCTAATGCAGCTGAAAATTGCCGTTCGAACGAGTTCCGAAACTTGAATTCTCCTTTAAAAACGAACGAGAATTCGTTTTACCGATTTCTAATCCGGCCGCTTAATACGAAATGTTTATCTTTGTTAAAACGTTGACAAATATGGTCAAGAATATGAAGATAACGGTGACTCATTACAGAATATCCTTCTGAAAATTTCCACAATTTTCCAGCCTTCCAGATGAATAATTGAAGCGTGATTCATGTGTGTTCTTTTTGGAAATTTACAAGGAAAACATTGCCGATTAAAATGCAAGTTTAAAACTGTTTGAAAACATGCAAATGAAAATTCTCAATAGGATGATGTTTCTATAAAACAATCTTCAATAGGGTGGAGTATTGAATTTATGTTAATTATATGATTCAAGTCTGTAGACGAATAAAAAAGTTGCAGGTGTTTTGTTTATGAATTAGATTTATGATCGTTTATAATTTGGTAAATAATAAATTGAATCATCTTGAATAATTACTAATAAATTTCATCATCTATGTTAATATAATAGGTAATAAAATCAAGATTTTCATTTGCTTTATTTCAATATATTTCCATCGATAATAACAATATACAATGGCCCAAAAATGATGATTTAAGCTGAGCTACGACACAACCTTAGAGATATCTTGTTGTCTCCTATAAAAACTACAAATAACAACATTTATAACAAATATTTTTCGAAGAATAATTAAACGATATGCTGCAATATTATAATTAATAAATAAGAAGAAAATTATAACAGATGTTAAAATATTCAGCATCTTATTCTTGGTAAATGCCGACAAATGGGTGGAGACAACATTTATTCTACATTATTATTATTATTATTAATTTTTTTTGGAATACTTGACCTATTCTACAGATCATGTAAAATCTAATTATCATTATGCAAAATCATGAAGATCTGTTTTCTTGATTTATGTATTCAGTTACTCATTTAATGATTAATACGATAGACAATATTTGAATTAGGAGAATTCTACAAAGGCACGATTTCTAATTCTGGAATTATGCCAACATTACCGGAATTTAACTCGACCCTTATTTGTGTTTATTGTAGTTTAGTCGATTGATCCGGTCGTGTGCTTTTGTAGAATTTTTATTTTTAGTTGTATGATAAAGCCGACAATTCGATTCTCCTTATCAGATAATTATGTTCGTTGCATTGACAACTCGATGAAACAACCCAATAAATCTAACAATAATTTGAATATTTCTGGGGTTACATAGGTGTGCATAGATTATAATAAGATATTGTCATTTTACAATTGATAAACTACAGAAATTTGGTGAAGGGTATTGTAGATAGGACGTGTTCCAATTTTGAAACAACCCTAAGGGCCCGCAGGACATCTTTTTCGATCCATTAGCCGAAAATTCGATATCTAATTTCTTTTCCAATTTAATGATTGCAGCGGAATTAGAAAGAACATTTCAAGGAGCAGAGAATGATTGGTTCCGTTTTGGAAAATTTTGATCAATTTTTGAGTTAGAGTGGAAGATGTACGAGCACATTTTTGATGAAATTTCTCAATATTTCCCTCATAACTTCGACAATTTGTTTATTTTGCTGTGAAATTGGAGACTTTGATAGAAAATTGTTAGCGCTTTTCAAATCTGCAAGAAAACTTCTAATAGGTCTGTTAGTTTTCCAGAAAATTGTTGAACAAGTTGAAAACATTTATCTTCTACTTTGCGTAAGTTTTCTAAAAAGTACGATAATATTCGGGTGTTATTATAGTTATTTTGCAGCAAAAATTGCAATCATTTATTGAAAATTTTATTAGCTTTCGAAAAGTTGAGGCCGAGTTGCGTTGTCTAGGTCAGATAGCTGTAACTTTGAGTACGTTAGGAACTTTACCAAACTCTATTTACTGGGAATTGTAGGGTCTTTTATAAAGTTCAAGAGTTGGCAACTTTGTGTACTCGAGTTTGTACAGTTTGACAAAGAGAACGCATCTTGCTAGCACATCATCTACCCGTACTCAGTCAAACAAAAGGGTTCCCCTTTCAGACGAATTTTCCAAGTATTTTCAGGAAATCCCCAATGAACGCGGCATTTTTCAGGAAGCTAATAAAATTCTCTACCAATTGGAGAATTTTCACGTAACTTTTCAAAATTTCCCAAATCGGATTTTTCCATGTTGTCATGTCCTCCCTTTTTGATAAACTTTTAAATAAGGTATTCTACTATTGTTTATCTTTCAACTTCCTACAAATTTGAAATGCGCTCTCAATTTCCTATCAAAATCTATAAATTTATTGCAAAAGCAACAATATTGCCCAAGTTATGAGGGAAAGTATGGGAAATTATAAGAAATCACAGTAAAAAGTGCTCCAATTTTCCTCTGTAATTCAAAATTTCCCAAAGCGAAAACCGCCTTTTTTGTTCTTTGAAATGCTCATTCTAATTCCGTTCAAATCAATAAAATCCGTTAAAAAACAAATGAAATATGGGATTTTCTGGATTGAAGTACACGCCCTTAATTTAATCAATTCTCATTCTAGCCCCTAACCAATAAAAATCATCGATACGAAACCAAATTACATCAATTTTATTTTGTATACTATATAGGATTTGTTTTTATTATTCATTAACTCACAGACATCCAATTTTAACAACTATGCTAAATATAACAAGAGGCACTGTCATTGCGAATATACGTTTTTTTTACCAAAAAAAATCAGACAGTACCTGGCCCTAGGCAGTGGAATAGCACATCGTTTATATTGCTGCTCATTTCTCAAACAATCAATCAAAAGAAAAAAGGAAAACGAAAAAACAATTTACATATCGCCGAAAATCCCGGCGAATGTTTTGCGCAGATTCTTCATCGTATCTTCTGTATCTTCAGTGAGCGATTGCTGTTGGCTGCCTTGCCGCTGGAATGGCCTGGGTGGTGGATCTGGAAGACGGCCGCTGTTTGCGCCGCCGCTGCTGCTCACTGTGCTCGTCTGAGAAGCTAAATTTCAGCGTCATTAAACTAATAATCAACAAATATTGGATTAAAAACCTTGGCTATCCCGCCGACCAACGTTAGATAATGATGGATGATGATCGGAAGCGCTCTGTGGTGGTGTTTCTGTATGTGTTAAGCTTGTCAAACTGCCCAAAATACCTCGAGCACCGCCGCCGATTGATGTTGTTTGTTGTTGTTGTTGTTGTTGTTGTTGTGCTCCGGTCCCTATCGGTTCTTCGCTGGGTGGTGTTTTTGGCCGGCATATGGCCAGCATTCGGGCAACCACCAAATCAGCAATATGACGACGATCGTCCTCTTGTGAATCACCCAACAATGTTAATGCACTATCATTAACTTCAATAATATATTCACGGCCATCTTTACCAACAACAACCTCTAATGCACAAATATCTAAACCGCCAAACAAATCGGAAACTTCATCTATCCATTTGCGATAGCGTTCCGGCATCGAGATCTGTTCTAACATTGCTGAACCGGTGTTTGTTTTCCAACATCCAGATATTGATTTACGCATAAATGCTTTATAGTTGGTGCCAACCTTTTGGACGTGTATGTCGTATTTTGAATCAACATACGATTCAACTGTACAATAAGTATTGGCAACGGCCACAACGCTGGCCATGTCTTGGAAATCGTTGATACTGTCAACTTTCACTTTGCCCAAGCCACCATGGGCGTGACCGATTTTTATTACAACTGGAAAACGAGGCGCCGTAATCTGGAACATCCGAAAATTCATAATAACAATATTACAATACTGTAACAACTGAATAAATTTATAGAATCTAATTAACATTGAACGAAACTCGTTTCGTATGGTAATTTATGAATGTTACTTCAATTGTACAGAGTGTTTCATCATAATAGAACGCCCTATTTCAAAACCCTACTGCACCCTCTAAACTGGATGATTTTAATTGTAAAACATAATCAATACAAAGACTTGTCGTTTTAATCCACTTTTGAATGCCGCACAGCTATCTATTTTAGAATTTCGGTAGTAAAGTAGCGTCAGTTCTGACGTATATCCCGATATTATTTATAATTTTAATCGTTATAAACGTCACTCGTCGTAAATGGATAGGAATACACGATCATATCTACACAAACATTCAGATTCTATTCAAATTCCTATAAGGTGTGTAAATAAAAAAATGCTTGTCTGTGGTTCTGGTCAGTCGACTAGATTTATTCGAGAACGTCTCGAATAAATCGGTAGTAAAATGACGTAACTATCCGAAAATTCGTTCGATGTTGAAACGATTAGACCTTCCATTTACACTTCAGCTTGGTATATCGGCGATTATTTATGTTGAAAACTCATTAATGTGTGTAAATTTTGTAATTAACTCGTTTTGCAGTTAATTTCGCCTTTATAAATGTCCAAATATTATTCGCGTTACCGAAATTTATCTTATTATTTGTACATACAGAGGTGCTGAAGTATAGACTTTATAGAAAGTCCAATTATTTGCCGAGTAACAGGGTTGGCTCGTGGGGTGACTGCCTCAGGCGGCATATTTTGGACAATGGCATTTCTGGAATACCGAGTAGGACATTCAAAATTATAAAGTCATATTGGTGGATAATTTGGACCTTAAGAATTTTCCGGACAGCCTCCAGAAAACTTGGAAAATCGGACAGAGTAATCTTCTTTTGAGCAGTGTCGCAATTTTCACCAACCAACTACATCAATAAAACGGCTCAGAGTGACTCAAGTTGTCTTGTCTTGTGGTGAAAATTGTGATATTGTCCAAAAGAAAAGCGTTTTTGACCAACTTTCCGATGAGCTTTTGCTAAAATGTTCTCAGGGGACTGTCCCATGCACTCTTTTTTTGAATTACTCACCAACTAATAGCATTCATGAAACTTGGAAGCCTCAAAATTCTCCCTTTGAAGTCATCCAAGAGCCAAATTTTGGTCTTAAATTTCTGTCATAATTTAGGACCACAACTTGTTAAAGTCTGGATGAATTCTGAAGATTAATTTACTAAAACTTGCTGTCAAGCAGTAAAATTTACAAAAATAGATGAGGATTTCAAAATCTAGTATTAAATTGGAAAATTTTCTTCAAAAAGCCTAAGCTTTCTAACTTTTTCCACAATTACAAAGTAAATTTCCTTTGAAAAATTGGTGGGCGGCAAAATCTCGAAAAAAATCTAAATTTATCATCGAAAATCTTCCCCTAAAAGCCACCTAATTCGGTAGAAATTGATAATGTAGCAGGTATTTTGACAATTCAGGAGATATTTTCCGTTGCTTCGACCTTGATGAGTAATTTGAAAAATATTTAAACGATTTATAGGAGATTCTTGTAGTCATTTTAGAAAAATTCGGCCCTTGTAGATTATTTGTAAGCTCTCAAAAAACTCTCTGTCCATGTCAAAAACGACTTACACCATTTTATCCTGGAGAGGGTAGGTAAGGAACACCCTTGATTCATTCTAAGCCATTTGGGGTGCTTCGCTTCTTTTCAAAAAGCACAATTTCTCTAAAAAATAATGAGAAATAACTAAAAAATCCTCACTAAAATTCGCATATCTAGCTCGAAATTTGATCCAAAATGTCCAAATTCTGAGCTTTTTCAAATGTATCAATAAAATTTGCGAAAAATCAACATTTATAATGAAAAATTTAGTTCAATAGGAGTCTATAATTCTTAATTCACTTAATTTCCACAAGTTAGTAATAAATTTAATCAAAAAATCACCATTTAGAGCAAAAATGTCTTGAAACTTGAATGTAAACCCAAAAATTTTTCGTAAAAGAAGTGGCAAAATTTGTTACAATTACACTTCTAGAATTGTCAGAAACCAAAATCGAACTGACTATCGAATAGCAAAATTTGCCAAAAAACTGACGATTTGAAACAAAAATCTCTCAAAAATACTCGTAAGAAGTGACAAATCTTCAATTTTGACAATTTAAAACCAACATTCAATAAACGAGCATTTTTTGACCAATTTGCCAATAAGCTACAAGGTTCTAATTTTTGCAGAATCATCTCAAAATCCTTAAAATATTTTTCAAACTAGACAGGATTTTCCTAACAAACTCTCTGATTTTAGCCCAGCACCACTGTATTGGATGGTATACTTTCATCATATTAACAAGGGTTCAAATATAGACGTTTAAATATGATTATAATCAAATTGTAAATGTTAACGTTCTCTATAAATATTCAACTGATTGTGCAGGTAGTTGTAATAGAGATTTAATCGGAAATTATCCACAATTCACCTCTCCATTAGCGACGAAAAAATCGTTAATTAAATCGAACGAACGTCTTTTACGTTAATTACCCCGTTGGTGGAGCATATCGAACAGGAAATGTACTCGCTGTTGACCAAATCGAGACTTGCCAACATTGCAGATCGAGATGGTGCAATTGACATGGGAATCGGTCGATTTTTGGCAAAATTTTCGCCGACTTTCCACGAAAACAAACCGTCCAGACATAATAAAACTGTTCGATTCGAAATGTGACGACAGTTTTACAATAAACACATCAATTTCTGCGTTTCTTCCCGCTAGCTAGACGTCATCGTTGTTGGTATTTTCAACGTCGATTCTTATCAAATAATTACAATTTATCAGTTTTGAGTCATTTGTAATTTGATTATTTTGCGGAATTTGAATGGATTAACGATAAATTCCTATCGTTCGTTGGTAAACGAGATTATTTTTAGAATTTTGGTTATTAATCAATTGGGCGACTTTAAAAATGACTAAACATGAGCCATAATGACGGGTACATCAATCATACAAACAAGACGTTGAAGATGCGGATGGACGGGTGATGAGGCCTCTTACGGTTAAATTTCGTTATTGTTGAAGTTGCAAAATCGCAGGTGAATGGACTAGTGTCGTGGACTTTGCATTTCCTGTATTTTCCGCAATTAATTTCCTCATTATCATTGTTATTATTAAAAACGATGAATATATGTTAAATAATCAATGTTGGCTTTTATAACTCGCATGATTATAACTGATAAGATAAGATGGATGATCTAACACGTCATTCCAGTGGAGGTGGTGTCTTTCCATTGAATATGCATATAAGCTTTCGTCATTACAAACAAACAAAACGCATTCTGGTATAAATAAGAATGAGAAGATACGCGAAATATGATTCATCAACTATCGTGATCAACATCACGATAGTGCCCTGATGTCAGATTTCGGCTAAATTCCCATCACTACTAGCATCACCATTATTATTATTAAAATTATAATTGCATTTAAACGTTGAAGATAGCCGAAAGTAAGTAAACGTTGAGGTGGGATTGCCGGTATAATAAAGTCGACTACACGACAGAAACACGGCCAGTTTGCGTATAGAAAGCGGTCTGTGTGGCTTTAACTCCGAAAAACAACAACAAATAAAATTGAGTTAATTGAGTGGACGATTTAATAAACACGTGCAATTCGGTTTGGCTAAATCGGGAGAAACACCGAAATTCGTGATTTTTCCGCCAATACAATAGTAAGTTGATTAATTTAGTAATTGATAATTGTTAATTGATCGGCAATTGGGGGAATTGCGGTTGATATTTGAATGGAATTGGGGATCTTGTTTGGAATTGTCGAAGCGGAGCCGTCTCTGCTGCGCCTGTTGCGTAATCGAGACGGATTCAGTAAAAAAATCAGGCCATAGATTTGTGCTAAAAACAAACAATTCTCCGTTGTATTGCAGCATTTTGATGCGATTTTATCATCAGCTGCACAATTTTTATCTAATCTAGATCTATGAAATCAAACCGATATTCCAATTGTTATTACAAGTACAAAATTAACAATAAAAAAATCTAAAAAATGCATGACATCATTTCATGAAATTCTTCAATGAAAACAGCGTGGGCTTGTGTTATGTTTCAATCGTTAAATTATACGACTTATTATTATTGTTGGAAATCGGAAATTTTTCCAGTTTTATATAACCGATGAAAATTCGGTCATGAAAATCTATAAATAACGGAGAATTCTTGGAGAACTTTCATAATTGAGAACGATCACGAAAGGGCCCAACTAAAAGTAAAATGAATGAAAGAGAAATCTGGTTTCGATTTTGCCAAGTTCTAGGCTGATTCTAATTTCTATTCGAAACTAGCAAATCATTGAAATTGATCGTACGATAATCATTAAGTGTCGTGATCTGTACGCAAAGTGTTTATTAAAATGTTACGCATCGTCGTCTGTTTCTGAAGCATTTCTACGACCCAATTTCCCGCCGATTGCCATTGTGAATATTCCTCTTGCTCAATGTGTATTTTCTCGGTGTTGATAAATTTTCGATCAAGGTTGACAGGAAATATGTGTCGAAATTCTTTCGGATCTGTTGTTGACGATACAGATTTTTTTTCGTTATTATTATTAGAGAGAGGGCAGGAAATTGTCGGTCGAAATATATGGCCGTCAGGTGGTGGAATGCCGATGTGTTGTCTGTTACAATATAGAACCGAGACAGTTTGAATTTTTCCTGTTATTCCATTATTTAATCGAAAAAAGAAATTGTGTTTGCGGTAAAGATATTAATCGAGGCGGGTTAATAGAATACCAATTTATATTCTTATCAGATGACATACTGATATTAGTCGGTTAAACAATTACAATATTTCCATGCCAATTATATTAAGTTATTGTGTAAAATTGTAAAATTTAGGTCATATTCGCTCTATAAATCGTTTTTCTCTTACACGATACTATTTCAAAAGTATTTCAATCGTTAATTTTACGATTAGTAGAATTTATTATTCCATTAACTTTAACTGATCCCGAATTTATTTAAAAACGTTGTTTCATCTTTAAAATCCAGGCGCATTTCATCGAACAGTGGGTGGTTATAGTTTCTTAAAAATATACAGGGTGATTCATTATAATTATCATCTAACAACCCCCATTCTATCGCGTCTACCACAGTTGGCTGTCTTGATCATGTTGTGTCGTAGATTGGTTCATAATTTACGAAATTTGGCACTTGGCACTTGGCACTTCAAATGACCGAACGAAGCTACGACACTACGCACCAAAGACAGGACCAACTGCGAGGTAAATTACTGTGGTACACTCCATATATGTGTTGTAGAAAAATTAAAATTATTGCTATTTTGGAATTTTATGCTTAAATTTAAAGGAAATTTGATGAAACGGTTTTATTTTGTTCCACATAGAACATTTTAAATTAATTAAATGTTTATCAGTTTTATTACTTCTAATCGATAATTTTAATTAAAAAATTTTTAATTAATTTTGAAGTCATTCATAAATTTTATCTATTATGCAGGTATACAACGATATTCGCAGTGGGCTATGCTTTGGTTACACAGTGTCGTAGATTGATTCATATCTACTTACACGTGTCATATGTAGATTATGAATCAATCTACGACACTATATAACTAACGCACAGCCAAATAAAGTTTATGAAACTTTGGTTAAAGTTGTTTTGCCTTCTGTACCATTTCTAGAAAGTAGTTTCATTGCTCTATCAATGAAGGGGTCTTTGATAATGTCATTTATAAACTAGCGTCAACAGTTTTTCAGGAATTTTGTTTTTTTCAGAAAAACTTCATATTTTGGACATTTTTGCTGTTAGAAGATCTAAATTTAGGATTCCAATAGCTCAAACTGTCTATTTCAATTCAAATTTTATAGAACTGAATTCTCTTTCAGCGTTTAATTAATTTTTTTCCGGCATTTTCAATCTTGTTTACTTTAAACGAAATATATTTTCTCTATTTGGATGGATCGACAGGAAATTCTATAATTTTTCAATTATTTTAAATTTTCAATTCCCCTGAAAGAAAATACTAAAACATAGAAGACTTAGGAAAACAACAATTTAATTACCACAATTAATATCAAGTTAATTATTTTTAGATTTTTTAATAAAAAACCACTGAAGTAATTGATAATTAAATTGTTTTATCGTGTAGATTTTGCAGAAATTGCGAAAAAATCAAACAATATTAAGCCTTCTATCCATTTATTTATTTATAGGTGAATTTTAAGCCATAGACGGCCTTAGAAAAGAGAAAATTGACGGAAACTGAAGATTTTAAATAACTGAAAAATGATTAGAGATGGGCACAATTCAGTTTTTTCTCTATTCAATTATGAAACTGGGTGTTTCTTTAAAAATAGGAAACATCTGGGAATCGCCTGCAAAAGAACCATTTCAGCTAAATCCTGAAAGGTAATTCGGTTCTATTAAATGTGATCTAAAGTATGTAGTTTGGGCCATTTGAATTGTAAATTTTGTTTTTTTAGAAACAGAAATTTCAAATGAAGGGCTGCCAAATTAGGAATTTCTAAAAAACTCAAACACTAGACTATAATCCATGCGCGCTAATCTGTAATAATAAGAAAGTAGGGTGCGCTGCCCCATATATCGAGGGTTGATCGAACGGAAATATTTTCTAGAATTAGATTTTCTGAAAATCAAATTCCAGGAACTTCCATCAATTCAAAATTCTTGTAGTTTTAATGCGCGATTGTCTTGCCCCATTCTGAATCACCCTGTATGTTGAAAAAAAAACTGAAAACAATCCAACCGTTGCCAAATTTTACAACATTTCAACAATTTAAATAATTTCAAGTTGATACATTCGTTTGATCAAGTGAATAACACATTTGGCCGTTTCTTTTTCGGTTATTTTCACCATCAAAACAGTTTTAATTAGATCATGTGTGTATTTTTAAAATTCACTTAAAATATTTATTGACGAAAATCTTTCGAATTGGAGCATATCAACAAATTACACCACGACAGTTTTCGATTCACCGTTGAAGTTTCGTTGGAAAATCAATTATCGATAAGTAAACAATAATATGGAAATTGTATATCGATTAATTTTAAAATCAATATTAATAATGTGCTTCACCTAAAAATAAAACGAACTTCAGGTTGGGTAATTAGAGGAAAATTGAATAAATAAATTAGCAGAAATTTCGTATTCAAGGCTCATTTTATCTAGCTGATTGTAAATTAGAAATTGGTCAATCGTGGATTGTGTTGTTTATTTTCGAATATAAAATGCAAATTGCAATTCGATCAATTTATATTTGAAATGTCATCTAATACGTATTGTTATTCAATTCTAATGATATAAAACGACACTAAATATCCTTCAATATTGTCTTTTACATCACAATTTTTATCCGTCTAATAACTATCAATTAATTCCATTACGATTTGATTTATTATCGTTCGAGAACGAAGAAATTCGTAATTATAAGGTGGCTTATTTGTTTATTTGCACATCAAACAAATGGTTTATTTAGAAACTGAACATGGTAAATATTGATGTTGGCTTTTCGGTTATGGCCAATTTATTTTAAAGATGAATAAGGTGTAATTTTCGTTGGCCGTTGTATAAAGGTGGAGTCGAGTACTTGACAACAAAATTACACGCTTAAATTTCATTAGAAATGCCCTTTTTTATCGTTGTTATTATTGTCGATGGAAATTTGTAGACGACCTCGCTACTGAAACCCAAAAAAAAGCATCCTGTTGTCAATATTCGATGTTTACTACCTAATAGAGATCATGGATATTATTTATTTATTTATTTTATGTATCGTTGCAAGGACTTTACGTTTATTTCAATGAACAACAAGAGTTCAAATTGGTAAAAGAGTGGAAAAAGGTTAACTGTTTGTTATTAAACTTGAAGACTTTAATAACCGATAAATCAACGTAGATTGTACGTTTTAAGGCGTTCATTGAATTTTAAACTATGAATAAATTAAAATTAACGCGTGCTCCTTACTATTTTACACTTATTATAATCGACAATCGCCCAATATAGTAGCTGGAACTTGTCAACACGACCTATTCTTCACTAATATAGAGAGGCATACCAAAAATTAGCACCGTTATGTGAGAGAATTCACGGTTTAGTTCCATATACGAATAACGATTGATTTCGCCTCTGATTTTCAGTTACTAGAGGGTTTCTTTGTTTTATACCTTCGACAATTAGGCGGTACTTTCCATTATTGTACCGTAAAGAACTGGTTCAAGTTAGGGTGGCGTTTGATTGATGGCTTGAAGTCAACTCGCCTACAGCCATTTTCTATTCATTTGATTTACAAGTAATGTAACGAAAGTTGTATGTGAATTCTAAATGACTGTTTCACAATCGATCTACGAATTTGCCCCTTTCGTTCCAGTTTCTGCATTCAGTGCCGGATTGAGGCCCCGGTGGAGACTCAGTGCGCCCCACTAGACCCATCCCGATGTGGCAGTTTCTAGCTTGTTTTCCAATGGAAACCGCATTGGAAAGATTTCAGGCCGCAATTTTTCAAAACAAAAAAGTAAATCGAAAAGGTGTAAAATGGGCCCTTCAATTTCCGTTAATTTTCCGGGAAATAGCAACTCATTTGGGAAATTTCTTGAATATTTGGAGAGCGCTCTCCATTTTCTGTTTGCCATGTAAAAATCATTCGTAAATTTGTAATATTGGCTAAATTATCGGCGAAAATATAGAAAATATGCTCTTAGATTTTCGATTACTAATTCAAATTTAAATGAAATTTCCAAAACGAAAAACTTTCTCTAATGCTCTTTGAAATGTCCTTTCTAATGCTGCATGGTTTATTGCAATATGTCCATAAGCAAAGAAGATTTTGGACACCAAATTGACAGAAAGCACACACGCTCAACTTTTTGGCAAGTTTCTGGAAAACTAGCAATCCAATTGGGAAGTTTCTTGAAGATGTGGAAAGTGCTTTCCATTTTTTATTTACTTTACAAAAATTATTTGTAAGTTTGTAATATTGGCTAAATTATCGGCGAAAATATAGGAAAATCTTACAAAAATAATGAAAATATCATACCCTTAGATTTTCGTCTGTAAATTCAAATTCAAGTGAAATTTGCCAAAACGAAAAACTGTCTCAAATGCTCCTAGAAATGCTCTTTCTAATGCTGTCTATGTCATTGCAATATGTAATCAAACAAGAGAGAAATCGATGATTAAATGACGTGCTATACAATGGCCCGACTTTTTTCCAGAAAACCAGCAAACCGATTGCACAATTTCTTGAATATTTTCTAAAAACTCTGTCAGATTAATTAAAAAATAAGTGATGAAAAATCTAAAAGTATTGTAAATTCAATCGTAATTTTTGAAATGGAAAAAACTCGTTAGATCTTCCCTGAAATGCTTTTCTTAACCTTTTCGAATTTTTGCGTTATTTCGAAAAATGAGCGAGATATCGGCGTATTTAAATTTAAATTGAAAAGGCAATGGCATGGGCCTCCTAATGGCGAAAACTCCGGCCAATCGACCCAGTCCGGCCCTGTGTGTGTCCAATTTTGGCCAATATTCGATAGGTTGGTGGTCCTCTATCAGTCCGATATCCAAAACATGATCATCATCATACGATCAAAATTCAAATCATCACCTACGGCTCCCACTGGTCAAGATACGAATTTAAACTGGAACCAATTCGGGGAATTGCAACAACAGCGAGATTGGCACAACCACTTTAGGGTTGTTTTGATCATGATAATATCGGATTACAATCGAAATTCTTTATGCTTTTTATTTTGCGAAATGGTCGAATGAATTTCGAATAATACAATAGTATTAGTTTTAAATCTATGGGAATTTTTCTTCGATATTTTAACGACTTGGTTGTTATAGTAGTAGTTTTCCCACACACTGTTCAATCGTTACGATCACAGCAGTACTTCCGATTAAAATAAACAATAAAGCTTCTCTTTTATAAATCAAATGGTACCTTCAATCAGAAACGTGGCACATTCCTCTTGTTGTTTTTCCTTTATTTTGATTGTATTTTTATATTTGAATACTTATTTTTTTGTGATTGTTGCAGATCATGAAAACTAATATTGTAATTTGTATGGCTGTTGTGGTCTGTTTATTTGGATATTGGCAATTTACAGAGGCATGCAGTTGTCAAGCACGACACCCACAACAGCATTTTTGTAATGCAGATTTCGGTAAGACTTGGAATTTTTATTACATTTTCATGTGTCTTTTTATTTACTCAAATGATTTATAATCATAACATGCCCACATATACAACTAGTAAGAACAAAGTTTATGTCTGTATTTGTGTCTGGGCAAGTTCAAGGAGTGAAATTTATGAATTTATTAAAATTGATTATAAAATGAATGAATGCAACTAGATCGATACTCTTTCATTGACCTAAATTTACATTGCTTTGTTTTATTTTCTTGGTGTTGTTGTTGTTTTAATAAAATTTAAAGTGGAGTTATTTTGAACAATCCAACAGAAATAATAATGAGTAATTTAGATGATAAAACGGAATTCTTACATATTCCGTTATTCCAATAAAAACAACTATCAGGAATCTCTTCTACTTTTAATGTCATCTGAGCTGGAAACAAGAGAAATTCGAACAGTTTTCATCTCTTATCGGAAATACAACAACACCTCAATTGTAATTATCATAGATTTACCATTATTTCGATGAATTCTCATCGAATTAACGAATGGAAATGGGTCAATTAGGTACATTTTCACTTCAATTAAACACTAGAAATGATGGAGTACATAACAAACCACAAATTCGATAGACATGCTTCCGTTTTGGTCGGCAAAATTTGGGAGCTCTGTTTCGTTGAAATTTGAAGGTCCGGAGAACTTTTTTCCAATTTGATTAGATATTACAGTGAATAAAGTAGTGTTAGAAAGAGCATTCTAAGTAGCATTTAAGCGCCTTTTCGGGAACGCTGATTAAATTCTGAGCTATGTAGGCAAGCCTTGAAGCATGCCTTTTTTCTATATTTTCACCTATAACTTAGCAAATAGTGTCGATTTTCCTATGACTTCCTGATAGCAAATTGAACCAGTTTTTTAAATCTCCAATTTTAAATTTCGGAAAATTAACAGAAACTTAGGAATCAATACTACAAATTTTTCGGTTCGATATCCGCAAAATGCCATTTTTTAATAATCGATAACTCGCTTGTTTGATAAGATATTACAATGAGTAAAGTAACGATGAATAGGGCATTTTAAAGAGCATCCGAACGCCTTTTGATTTTGCAAAATTCTGATTGCTTTTTAATTTTTCTATATTCTTATTTATAACTTATCAAATATCAATGATTTTCTGAGAGTATGTAGCAAATTGAACGAGCTTTCCAAATCTGCAAGAAATTTTCCAGTAGATCTATCAGTTTTCTGGAAAATTGACAGAAACTTGAGGTCTAGATCACATGTTTTTTCGACACGGTGTCGGAAAAATGTTCATTTTTAACAATCGATAACTCGCTTGTTTGATGATATATTGTTATGAATCAAATAGCATTAAAGAGAGCATTTCAAGCGGTATCTGAGAACGTTTCTTATTTTGGAGAACGCCGTAAGTTGTTGAGGAACATTTTGAGAGATGAGATTTCCTTAATTTTTCCACAATTTCCGTTATAATTTAGCTGACTATCGATTTTTCAATAATTGTCTAACAGTTTGAAACGCTTTCTGAGTCATTCAGAAAATTTACGTCAAGCCTGTCATTTTTTTGAAAAATTGACGGAAAGTTGTCAATTTTACACCAATTTTTTGTGCTTGTTTCGTTTCTAAATTGAAAATATCTGTTGCCGATTTTGCTTCCATTATGCCGTTTCAATAAAATTTCTAACAGAAACGAAATCAATGAATTATTACGATCTGGAAGTCTTACATTGGCAAACGTCTTTACAATTACTTTGTACGTTACTCAAACGGTGGTAATCAATACTGATGGATTGTCACCCTTAAATTTCCCCCGTTTTAACGATAAATCTATAGAAGGTGGTTTTCCTTCGATATGTCTCACATCCACCTAGTTAACCGTTATGTTTTCAACAAGATTTAAAGGGTTGTACCTAAATCCTCTCTATCTATCATGATTTCAATCTATACGTTACAAGATTTAGAATTTATTGCAAACAAAAAAGAACTGCTAAACGTAAAAATATAATGGCGATCTTTATTTATGTTTGTCGGTATTTCCGTAAACTTCCATATAAATCTATTTATTTTTCCAATAATTTTTTCGTATACAAATTTGTTTGCCGATTTGAATCAGCGAAGATTTTTGTATATCGACAAAAAAACCCGGTAATGTTGTTTTTAAAAGCAGTCTTACGTCAGAAAATCCATAAATATAACACGCAATCTACAAAAATATATCGGCAATTACAGTAATAACGATCATTTGAAGATTTGAGTGCATTCGAAATATTCCAATAATTCAATTACTCTTTATTTTTCGTATAAGTCCCAGATTTATGAATGGATGAATGCACACCTGTTTTGTTGATTTGTTGCGTAGAATAAACAAATAAATAAATAAATTGTCAATTATGTAATTATACAATTTGAATTCTAAATTGAAATAAATTTATAATCGAAACAAGACTTGCCAATAAATTGCAAATAATTTAAAATTACAATACACCGAGATTATTGTCTACCTTCTAATTGTCAATAAATGGTATTTATTCTATAATTTTTTTATCGATATTTATTAAAATAGAATCAATTGAAATAATCTGACACATGTTGTCCATATAGAGACAGGCCATAAATTCAATTACCATAATTGTATCGACGAATATTTAATAACAAGAAAGTGTGACGATATGTAATCTATTCCTTCTTGTTGTTATTGTTTAATAAATTCTAAATCTACAGTTGTAGTTGACGAAACTATAGTCGAAAAATCTATGTTGTAATCGTCCTAATTTTTATATAGAAACAACAAAAAATACGACAATTCTAGTTGTTAACCACTTAATTAAAATTGGTTTTAATAGTTCAATAATTCGCCAATTAAAGTCGTAAAAAACTGTTGGTTTAAATTTGGCCGAAATCGGAAACTATATTCGAACATTAAAAAAAATATATTTGGCTTATTATTATGTTAATTGTACGCTAATTTCGATTAAACATTTGTAAATTAACCTGTTTGCACTGTTTATTGAGTTATGTTATGAGTGAGTCTCCGAGTTAAATGTGGTTTGCTAAACTTGTAAGACCAAACTAACCTAAAATTTCGATTATTGCAAACAGCTAATGATTTTTTGGTTGTATCGTTTCAGTTATATTGGCGCGAATAAAACGTGCACGTCCATTGAATGATACGCTCACATATAAAGTACGTGTACGTAAAGAATATAAAATGTCGGAGAAGGCGATAGTTGCATTGAAATCTGGTCGTTTATTGACAGCACCACATGAAGCGATGTGCGGTGTTGATTTACAAATCGGCGAATTATTCGTTATCTCCGGCCGTATTACAGCGTTACGTGCTTATGTAACATTATGCGATATGTATTTACCATGGAGGCAATTGACTAGACGTCAACGTAAAGGCTTGAAATTGATGTACAGTAAAGGATGTACATGCCGGATTCAACCCTGTTATACAACTGGTGCTTGTATCGCTACAAAGGATGCATGTCGGTGGAGCAATAATTGCGAAAGGGACCATGTAAGTTCCAATAGAATCCCCATATTTTGATTTAAACAAATTGCTGTTTTCCTAATTTTTAGGGAATTTGTTTGCGTTCGAAAAGTAATCGTTGTATGTGGACGAAATACCAACCGTTAACTAGTTGTTGGAAGAATAAAACACTTACCATTTCACGGTGGTCCGGATAGAAAGTTTGTTCAATCAATGGGAAACTGTCTTTTCCTAAACGTCTTTGAAGTTGGACTAGATGGCCAAACACCCATGGCTTATCCTGTAAAAATCACGACCAAAATTCATTAATTCTCCTAGAATTTAGTACAAACACAAAAATTTTATAACTAAAACAAAGCAATATTTATCGTTATTTAATTTGATGGACTGATTTTATTTTTATTTTGCAACGAAATTTCGTTTTGTCTAACGATTGGCAAAATCGCTAGACAATTCGATTTGAACATTTACCTGGAAATTGTAAATTGAGTTCAAGTTGTTGATGCTGGGCACACCGCCGAATTTCAAAGCTAGAAGAGTCTTCTTATAGTTCTCACCTGCATCTTTCAGATTTTGTCTAACCTGAAATGCCATATTATGTTATTTTTGTATCTAATTTTGTTGTATTTATATATAAAATAAACAAATTCGTCTTTATTAAAGTTTTGCTCACCAAAAGGAAATCCGGCCGAAAACTGCGCCCTACCCGTGTCCCACCCCTGTACACTGCCATTGAAACATTCGCACCGTCAGCATTTGCAGTGACTGTAATCTCACGGAATTCGGCCTGTTCAACTCGTATATCATAATCACCAATGCGTTTGCCACGGAAATATTTCGACCAATCTGTATTTTGATCATCGATCACTAATAGCGTTAGATGACGGCCAGATGATACAGATGATGTGACACGGGTGGCGCTGGATACAGCAGCACCTAGAATGGAAGCACCCTGATCACGGGCTTGACCAGTTAACGATTGGACACGTTGTAATAGCGATTCACGTGATTTTGCTGGACTACTCGGTGCACTTGTTGTTTTCGAACCGGGACGTAGATTTAATGACAGATCGCTAGTGATGGACGTTGTAGTAGCTGATGTGACTGATGATGGGGGCGGTGGCGGTGGTGCCTACATCGATCAAACAACAAAGAATTATTTTATTATCATTTAAATAACTAATTGGTGTCTATTAGTGATTTATATTTCTATTCTGCCGTCAATTGTGCGTCCATTGAAGTTTGAATTATTTTCGTATTTTAAATTGCTAATATACAACATTTCCATTGCCTCATTATCATCATTAAAAGCTTCAAAACAATAAATAAAGTGACCCCGTTTATATCTAATGGTAATTCACTTAACAACGCTTTAACTACGATGTAAACGTACGTTGTGTTAACACAGCTACAGTGAAGAACTGTAGCGTAGCTAAAAATTAGTCGATGTAAACGTAGTCCAGTTAACAGTAGTAGTACCAAAATACGAAAAAGTATGGAACTATGTACTTTTGCTCTTAAAGTTCCGTTTTTCTTTCAGAAATTGCACGTTTTTAATGGAAAAATACATGTGGTTTTTAGGGGATTTAATCATCTGAAATTACTATTAGCCTAATGGCTAACTAATGGTTAACTAATGCTAACCATTGGCAAATATTTCAAAAATAAACTACCAGTTGACTACAATTTTGACAATAGACACACTATTGTTCAGTTTTTTTAACCAACAATAAGTTACCGGATTAGTTATCATTAGATGTAAACAGAGTCAATGTAACTCTACAGTCGTATTCTATAACTTTGGTGATCCGTTGCCACGACAACATTGAAAATCGACAAATTGTCGTCGTGGTAACGAATCGCCAATAAAATACAGAATACGACTGTACGACTATAAATATTGCCATTTCCTTAATCGATATTCGAGTCTAACAATCACCGATGCTACGTTTGGATTTTATGATACTAGCGTCGCGACGCCCTTTAATTTAACAATACACCCACTACTAATTTTATCAAATTCCAATATAATTAATCCGGGTAATAAAAGCCACCGTAATTATTCGCGCACGTACTAGAAACGCTGCGGATAATGTCGAGTATTATTACGTGTGCAAATTTCAAAGAGGCTCACTTTATCCGAAACGTTTGATAGAAATCTAGGGCTCTACAAATTTCAATAGAAAAACTGTTAATTAAATCTCAAAGACAATTAACACTGAATATTTAGATTTCGATAATTGAAATTTACCGCAAAAGTCTGAAGGAATTTAACACGAGCATTCTATCCTCTGAAATTTACCGTGAAGTACATTTTTGTTTATAAATCAATATCAATCGTAGGCAATCGTCTACAGTAAAATTACGCCAGACAATCAGTAGAATTGATTTCGATCATGTGTGTTACGAATAAAAATTCAAAATTCCGGCAGTTTTTACAGAAAATAAATGACTGAATTACTTTTCATCGTGTGTAAACTAATCAATACCAAAGATTGTAGCGAATATCGTCGGCTCTTTACCATTCTGCTATAGGCAATTGAAACAATCTGTTATCAACTAGTGAAACACTTGTTGAAGTATTCATGTCAATATTGACATTATGTAAAGGCAGTGTTGACGGAAATTACAAATCAAATTGACTACGCTTCATCAGCGTATCAGTTAAGATGATGACAAATTTCAATTTGAAATTTCGCTATGGATTCGAGAGAGCGTATAGAAGCGAATGGGATCCATTAAAAGAGCGCTGTTAAGTGCCTCTTTCTATTCCGCTTCGCGTTGTTAATAGCCAAGTCTTGTCTTGTCTTTCAGTTTTATCGTAATGGCAGCTACTCCCGGTTTTAAAATTGTTAACTAACTTCGGTTTGTTTGTTTTGTCTTGCGATTATTGTAGTTGTACAATTTGCAGTCGTGATCTGTTGGAATTTCCTTTTGTAAATAATGGAGAGAATGTAATGATCCGTTAGACATTCTGGCTTTTTTCCTCGATTGAGTGATCTTTCTCCATATACAAACGATGAGGTCAAATCAAACGGATTTTCTGCTATTATCGTTGGCTATACAGGAGCTGTGAGCTAAAACACTCTAATCCGAAGATCAATTTAGCAAAATTGGGACCTTGTAGCTCATTTGTAAGTTGGTCAAAAGTTACACACGTCAAATGATTCACAATAACGTAAGCATCTACAACTCCATAGAAAAATGGCATATTTAACAGATGATTTCTCCTTTATTTCGTGCTCTAAAATCAAGCTCTATGGCTCGTTGGAAAGAGCATTTCAAGTCGCACGATATGGGTGCTACAGGATATGAATCCTAATTTTTTTTGGAAAATTTTTTGGAAGTTTGATATAATATCACGTTATTTAGCTTCGGCTATAAGTTCTTGTAACAACTGCCATTATTGGACAAGTTATTTGAAAAATATCATAAGAGTCCAAAATTGGAGCCTTATAACTCAATTGTAAGTTCTTCGAAAAAGGTTCATTTTGGAGGGTATCGCCCTTTTTGAAACTGGGCTAAGCTCATTAAAAGATTTAGAGTGAGTGTTATCCCAATATTACTTACTCTCGTTTTTTCCCATTGAATGACAGCAAAATGTCTTTATTTAAAATAAAATAGCGGAAAATGAAAAATGTTGACTCATTTTAAGTACCTATCTAATTTTTGAAAATTGCGATATTGTTAGAAACGACCAACTTTAGAATAAGCTATGGAGTTCAAATTTTGTTAAAATGATCTTCAGGGAGCCTTCTATGAACTCTTGAAATATTTTTCGAATTGCACCATAAGAATTTATAGCTCCAGCTGAACAACAATTCAACATAAAGAGCTTTCCAAATATACAAGAAACATTTGATTAGCTTCGTAGTGGAATTTTTGGCAGATGATTTCTGCTTTATTTCTGACTTTCAAGCTGGAGGATTTAGGCTCATTCAATGATTCGGAATGACTTAAGGGCCTCCTCAGTATCATTTTTTTTTGAACTACTTTGAAATGATCTACTAGGCCAATAATCTGTTTGTAATGAAAATGGGGTTTAATCGCTAGCAAAACGAAAGAGTTTTACAAATACCTAAGAAGTTTTTGGATCGGCTTGATAGTCTTCTGGAAAAATGAGAAAAATTGCAAAAGTTTAAACAATTCATTCGCTTCACCTATTAGAAATAATTATTTTACACGAGACTTTTTTCAGCTTTTAACGATTCTGTCGACAATCGTTTTTGACCAAGTTCCCGATGAGCTGTTGGATTCAGATCTTGACGAAAGGATCCCCAGGGACCCTCCTATAAATCCCTAAAGTATTTTTCATAGTTTTAGCTCAGCACCCCTGTAGCTAGTTGTATTATACACAAAATCTCCGGATGTAATAGAAGCGATCCTTCGTTGGGATGGATGAAATAAAAAATAATTGAAACACGTACGACAATAACGATATTTTATCAACGGAAATAGTGCGATCATTCCTGATTACAGCCATAGAAAAGACTGATGTACGATTCCGGCTTCGTCCTTTAATTAAAAACGAAAAGAATGAAGCTTTATTGTCGATTTATAATGAATGATTTCATCAATTTTCGAGATGGAAATTTTCAAATATAGTTCTAAAATTTGTTTTGTTTTATTGTTGTAATTTACCTGTGGTTGTGATGTAACAGGCGGTGCTGTTTTCGTATACGGATCGACGGTCGCTTCGGCATCATCGCACTCCGAAGACAAGTCTCCGGAGCTGAAGCGTCGTTTCAGGTAATTGACATTCGATGTAAAAGACTGTCTGAAGCTGCTGAACGAAATGGTGGGGCCGTTTGCGGTTGGGCCGCAATACTTTCCACACTCCGAAATCTTGAACGGCTAACAGACACTAGCCGCCGTCCCTCTACACACAGCTATATCGGCTATGTGCCAGTTACCTGTCAGTAGATTCAGAATTAATTGGTTTGTTTTGATTAATGATGCAACAGCGGAATTATCGAAAACAAAAAGAGCCGAAGAACGGAAGAAAAGGAGACCTGTGCTACAGTTTTAGTCGAATTATCTCTCTATAGAATTGATGTGTTTTCCAACAATGCAGATTGTGAGGCAGTTTCAACTCGCAGGAAATCTAACCGGAATATAAATGGAGCTTGTGAATTGCAAGCGTAATCTAGAATCGTGCACAGTTTTATTAAAGAAAGCACAGCTGGATATTATTAATTGTATCTAAATCGATTATTTTATGATAAATGAATAAATATGACTTTTGACTTGTAAACTTTCATGTTTTTCGTTAATCAAGTCAAGGCGAATAATGGCAAATTAAAAGCGTATTTATAAAGCGCAAACAGCAATAATTCCGCTAGAAATCCAAGAATTTAATCACAGCCATACTTTAGAATACAATGAATTGTCATTTCTAATGCTTAGAGATGAATCTGTCAAAAGAGATCATCTCCCTGAAGAATATTCTTTTTTTCATCAAAATCCGTAAGCAACAACGCTTCGATAAGCATTCATCATCTGTACACGCGACGACTGAAAATAAGATTTCATTTATAAAAATGAAACCATTTTATAAAAATATTCGCCAATAAAACCCGCCCACCGAAATTATTGATTGAGAATGGGGTAGTTTACAATTTTTACGACACTTTTTTAGGTAGCAACAAATATTACTAAAATTTCTAACTTCAAAGCTTCAATTTTGACTATCTTCACCCGTTTTCGTTCAATTTTCTACTATTTTCAATAAAACAGTTTGTTTTGGTTTCAAAATAAACAAACAAACAAAAATTAACAAATAATTCAGCAATTCTTTAAAACATTAGGAGAGCAACACATAACGAGCGCACGAATTTGGAACTGTAAGGTTGGAAGTTCAGGAAATTTGAATAAAAAAAATTCAATTTGGCCAATAGAAATTGAAAATTCTAAGTTGCGCCCCCATCAAAAATGGATTGGCAACAAAATTCGATTTCTTCGATTTCTAACCTTACAATTCCAAAGTGTGCTGTTATAATATTTTGAAAATTGTAATTTTTTTGTTCAAGCAAGTATTATTTATTTTATTTTAATGATCAAACTAAGTTGTTTTATTCAAAGAAATGGTAAGCCAAGTTCCCGTTTGTATCATAAAATTTTAAAATGACCTTTTACAAGTTTAAGCAATTTAATATTTCAAAAATTTCTAAATTTTTTACATTAATTTGTGAGAGAAAAGGAGACTAATGTTATTCTCTGAATGCGGAATTAATTGGATTTTTCATTAGACAGAAAAGTTACTAAATATACAAAAATGTGTCGTACATACCAACCTAATGCCTCTAAAATTCCTAAATTTTGACCAATACATTGACGGAATTTAGAGTTTTAAAATTCAATTATCCCCATCTACTGAGTATAACAGTTATGCCAACAGACAATATCGCCCTATCTCTCTCATACTCACAAGTTGAGATTGTTAACTGTTAGTGATTTTTGAAACATTATGTTGGATAACCTTCCATTAAAATTTTATAATAAAAACTTTATTACTTTCGATATTTTTAATTTTCACGTAAAGAATATTCTATTTAAAGCATTAAAATCGTAATTTTGTGGTTAATAATTCTAGTTATTTTGTCGAATAATAATTTGATTTATAAGCCAGTTTTTTATTTTTTGTCGTCGGATATAAAACTGACATCAAACTGGGGCAATTCGATAATGCAAACAAGGTGCATCACAAAAAACTCTCTACAATAAAAACGACACGTTTGTTTGTTGTTTTTAAAATCATCCCCTATAATTGAAGGGTGTTTATTTAACCCTTCAACGAAAACCGAGTTGGACGCGTATTGATCATCTAGAAATTAAATAAAAAAAATATTGTTAATGGACTGTTTCTGATTAGGTAAGCAGAATTATCGTGTTAGTTATCTCAAAGCGGAAAACCTTGGATTTTCTTAATCCGGAAAATTAACAAATTTAGCAATACGTAAAACTACAATACAAAAGAAACCCTTAAATGGCAACCAGTAATACAAGTGCTAAATCTGTTGTAAAATTGTAAGATTGATTGCCTAATCTGTCGAGTTTAAAATGTTCTAATAATTCGATTCTCTATTTGAAACCCTTGAAAATTTGAAGACAATATTACAAATTTGCTTAAGGGGTGTTCTATCCCTTTCTTTTTACAATAACGACAGCAATCAATTGACGCCAGTTCATGTTACTGTCGAAATTCAACACTTCTACATTCCGATAAAATAGAAACCATCGATCGCACCCCCGATATTTTCGTGTATTTTGTACTTTTGTTTCTAATTCGTCGACATGTACAATTAGGGGGTGATTAGTGCAACAGGCACAAGGATTAATTGATTATTCCATATAACCCCCAATTTTTCCACCAAAAAATCTATATCGAAATTATAAAGTCAATCAACCCTATTAAATTGGACCAGACAATTAACAACAAAAATCGATGAATTTGTAACAATTGCCAAAAATCAAGATAAGGGTAGTGGGTCAACTTGGGGAAGACCACCCATTCAACCTATTGATCCGAAGCACACACTCACTAATCTTAGAATTAACCTAAGCCGGTACAATCATTAAAACAACCCTTAAAACTTATAAGAAAAGAAACGAATCGAATTCAACCCCAAGAGGGTGAAATTTGATAAATTCTCAAATATTCTTAGATAATATCTGTACAGAAATTGTAAAAATTACCTAAATTTCCGCAATTCTTTTTCGTGTAATTACACAAAATTTACAACTATTATCACTATTATTATCAATAATAATAGTAATAATAATATTGTTATCAATTTTAGTTATAACCGGTCACTATAATACTTCCAACCACTGATTACAACTGAAAATGTGTGTGAGTATCGAAGGGGTGGTTTTAAATGCAGCGCCGTCTACTGGTATTTGTATCAAGTGAGCGGTCGATAAATGTGTGCTTTAGTTATAAGAGGGTTGGAAATCATGACAAAAAAATATAGAAGTTTTCAAGATATTTCAACAGCAATGTAAGTAACCCTTCTATGTTCCACCATTTATTGTTAAATTGGGTTTTATTAATATTTAATTAAGTTTTATTGGAATAGGGTTTGAACGTTGACATAGGTAGACGGACAGGTAGATAGACTAATTAGCACAGGGGCGGATTTTGCACAATTTATACGTTGATTTTTCGTTGATTAAATAGTGGTAAAGTTGACTGAAATGGTCAATTATTGTTTTTTTCAGGTGGTAATATCGTGAAAATTGTCTACAATTTTAATCGTTGGTTGATTATTTTTAGTTTTTTTAAAGAAAGTTGGATATTTGAAAACCCCGATTACGGCTCTGTTTATTTTAACCTTAATGTCGTAACAATGGCGGTAGGAAGTTAGGATTGATATTACCTGTAGCTTGTTCAGTACACCTGTTTTATAGTAGCGTATATCGAAACTAATTTCCGGAGATTTCAATGGTGGTATAAGGTTGTAACTTTCATTCGAGAATGTCTAACATTATAGAAAGGATGTTGTTCGCTTTCATTCTTTTTAACAATTAAAAATTCCATTATTTTTGTTTGTTGTTGTCGTTGAATTGGTAACAGTGTGCTTAAAAATAACATGTGATTTGTGTTATTTTCAATTAATACTTCTGTAACACGATCTTTTGTGGTTTAATGTTGAAGGAGGCAACTAGTGTGTGAAGATGAAGCCAAATTGCTGGATTTTTTTCGAAATTTCCATTATTATTGGACTTTTACCAAAGGTATTCAATTGTTATTTATCGAATTATTTAGTCCGATTGGTACATAACATAAATCAATCATTTTAAGGTCAAAATTCATAAAAATTCTCGAAAAATTAATTCAAACGGAAGGTAGACACGATTAGATAAGTGATTTATAATTCGAAAATTGTCCACCTACGATTTATTTTGGAAATTTATTTTATGGTAGTTCGTTCTTTATTAGGCCGGCTTGACTTTAGCGCCGTAACTCGTTAAAACTTGGTGTTTTTGGCCAAAATTCAACTACTTAGTCTGCTTGACTGCGATATCAAATTTGCCAATATTTTTACAATTTTAACAATTTAAGTCCTATCCAAAGCTCCCCTGTAACGATAATCTCTTATTATTCGTCTTCTATTAAAACACAAAGATTTTGGGCAAAATTTTAACAAATCGATGACAATTTGATGACGGAAACCGGATTTTCAAGAGAAAATGTGATGAATAATGTACGGTGTGCGAACAAATAAATTTGGTCGGTTATTTTGCAAATGAAAAAAATTATTTACATTTTACAGAGAAATCAACGTAAACATAATTTGAATATATCGAATAAGTAAATAATCGATAAATTAACCAACAATTTTTTGTAAATACCTCCCAAATGCCATTCAAAACACGACCAATATTGGTTTTTCAGACAAGTCAACAACCCTCTCTCTAATTTGTTGTTAAAATTTAACGATTTTGACGTAAATTACAAATCTACCGCCTGTTTCATTTAAATGGCCTTGCTCTTCTAGCAATCCTTGATATTTGACGTGCAATTTGAAAAGTAACTTCAGCATTTATAGGGAACGTACTGGAGATCACTTGAGCAACATTTGATCCTTGTAGCTTACCGGGAAATTGGCTCAAAGATGCTTCCTTTTTGTAGTTCTCATTTTATTTCGTAATGGGTAGAATCTTATGGAGAAAATAATAAAAATATGAGAAGCATCTTTGAGTTATTTGACGTGCTAAAAGGCTGACTAAGATTCGGTAAAAAGTGGAAACTTGTTCGAAAGGGCATTTCAAGCTGTATAACAGAGATTTTACAGTTTTGGAAAATTCTGTGGAAATTTTGAGTTGTCGATGAAAATCAAGAAGTGCGTGTTCTCTTAAAATTTTCGCTATAACTCAGATTATATCAATTTGTTTGCAATGAATATGGGGTTTAGTTGATCGAAAATTGAAAACTTTTCCCAATTTTCTGGAAAGTTAAGAAAAATGTCATATTTTCAAAAAATCCATGCATGGAGAATTCATAGAAGCCAAATAACAAATTTTTGAAAATTCGGTAAAAATTATGGGAAACTTAGCCATGTTCATCTGTTAAACAATTGTTTTGCACCAGATTTTTTCAGTTTGTGGACAATTTTGTGGAGTTTAAAGTTATGCTATTGTTATGTGAAAAAATAAACGAGAAATTGTTCGTCAAAGCTTCTTTTTTATCGGATTCTAGTCCGTTCCCTTAACTCGGTTTCAAAAATCACAACATTTTCTAAAAGGACAATTTTTTGGCAAATTTCTCAATGAGCTACGGGGTGAAAATTTTGCTAAAATAAGGCGCAAGGAATTGCGTGAAAGACGCGGTATAGACTCAGATTTCACTTCAATAATAGCAATAATGGTATGCTTTTAGAGTTGCATGTCCAATTCTTTTTAAATTAATTATTGCGTCCGATTGATTGATGATTCAATCCGCTATTGACGCACTTCTGGCGATGACCAATCGAATAAGAATTGTCCACAAAAACTTGTACAAATATGGGAAAATTTCAGTTACCACTACAAAAATTTTAACGTATGTAAAATGCGATTGTTGCCGATTAAACGACCCGTGAGAACTTGACACTTCACATGAAGACCTCTCCAATTTGTATTATTGTCGATATGGAATTTTAAATTTCCGCTCCCCGGCAAATTAATAAGCCTACAGATTGTATCAATTTTTAATTAAATTGGCGATAATCGAAGTCGATTGAGCCCTGTATCGGACTTTTACTTTATTAACTAATTAATGCAATAACAGTTTGAATATGAGAGAAAGTGATGTGGGTTTTATACAACAATATTGCCTGAAATGGAATTTTATAGCTGCGGAAAGCGAAAAAATAAGGCAAAACAAGACCAAATTGATGGGATTTTATTGTTGATGATGGAAATTCTTGATACCCGATCGTCCGGAATTTTTCTCCACTTATAACCGAAATAATTGAAATTACTTTAAACGTGTTTATCGAGCATAATTGCAATGAAGAAATCTTTCCAGTCTGCTTGTTTTCTTATCTTGAAGCAAAGGTTAATTTTTATTTCTTGTAGATTCTTTACGAGGCCGCTTGTCAAATTTAAACCGAGCTTTTGTAGCGGTTTAGCCAGCTTTCTTTGAACATTTTGTCGGTATTAATTACAATCGACTATTATAAATTAAATTGCCGTTATTCGATCATTTAACTGTACGCTTTTGAATATTAATCTATTATTAAATGAATTACTGTAAATTTTACTCATAATTATTAATGTATTTCCTTTAATTCGAAAAAATGAGGAAATTTTCGAGATTTTTCTAATCTGATTCGTAATATTTAGTTACGCCACAGGTCTAAAACATTACCTTTCTCTCTGTATTGTGTCTTTCAACCGGCTCAATTAATGTTTAAAAATACTGTAAAATACCAAGAAAAACTATTACACCCATTTACCTTGATTGAAATCATGTTGTTGTACTTCTATCAAGGAAAAATTAACCAACCCATAATGATAGTGTTTACTTTTTATAATTATAATGATTATAATTAATGGGATTTATTAACGATTATCGCATAAATATCTAGTTTAGAAGAGCATTTAGCCGTTTTTTCACTCGATTTCTATACAGACAGGTCGTCTTGTCGCCGATTTATTATAATTACAGAAAGATTCCGTTGCAATCAGTTATAATCGGCACGGCAGGATGAAAGCATCGTTGGTTACAATAAAATACAGGTGCGTATAGAGTTGAACACAGCACGAAATTCAAAAAGTAAACAACTAAAATATGATCAACTATAAAAAGAATATAAAGAGCCGATTTATGTGTGCTGATATTATAAATAATTCCCAATGATTGTAGGTATTATTGCTGTTGTTGAGGTCGGTAATTTCTATGATAATGTCGAGGATAATTCGTTAAAAAATTGATTCTCCAATGTGCATTGGAAAAATTCGAAATTTATCGATATTATTATATTCTTGTTTGCGTAATTTATTCGTTAGGATAATATCAATAATTACCTATTATTTATATACACGTCCACGAAATATTTTTATTAGTGCTGCATCCATATACGGTTCGATTGGTGTTAGTGAGAGTCAATATGACAAAATAAAAAAAAATACAAATAAATGGGTGTTACTGCCCACGTTCCTATAAAGAATGAACGAACGAAAGAAATCGAAACTATAAAAGCGATTTTGCAACGTGTTCAAGATTCGATTTCTGGTTTGGAAATGTCGCAAGATGAATTTTTGAACTTTCACAGGACGTAATGACAACCGAACACGGTCCAATGATGGAACTTGAAACGATTTAAGTCATGCGAAAAAAAATTTGTTAATATTTTATTTTACAAACGATTACTATTTACATCTATTTCAAGGCTCTTGGAACGATGTAATTGTTCTACGAGTCATTCGAAAAGAATGCATGCCAACCTTAGAAAATACAGTGGAGTCGTTGTATTGTACAAAATATTAATTATACCGATTTCACGATTATTTGACGAGCGATTTGGAAAATACTTCAAGGATTTATAGGAGGGTCGTTGCAGGTAATTTGATCAAAATTTGTTCCCGTAGCTCATCGACAAGTTGTTCAAAAACTGCTTGTTGGAATTTGAAAAAATGAGTCACACCAAATCACTCAGAATGACTCAAGAATGCTCCCAACATTGATTTGTTTCATTTTCGTCATTTTATTCGGTAATAGGTAGATATTTCGCATTTATTTTACAATGCCATGGAGACAAATGGAAAAAGTATGTGGCGTTTTTGGTCAACTTACCGATGGGTTACGAAGTTCAAATTTTAGTCAAATGCTGTCTACGAACCCTCATAAATCCTTAAAATAAATTTTCAAAAGCTCCCCAAATAATGGGACTTGCCAAATAAAAAACTATACTTTTAAGTGAGAAGTCCTATAAGTCTGTCGATTTTTTCCCAAATTTAGAACTTCTAAAGTTTTACTTTAAAAAAGAACTAGATAGGGATATTTTAAGTCTAGCTTTGAAATTAATCGTAAGAAGCAAATTTGTAGTGGTTGTTTGAGACAGATTTATGGCTTTAAAGTTGAGCTTCAGTGTGAATTATTGCGTTTCGAAGACGTTAGATGGCCCTGTTGCGAACTTTATAGATTTCTGATTATCTCAGATATGGTGAATTTCCAAATTAGAACTTTAACAAGTCTTACAAAATTGATTCACATCAATTTTCGCAGCTGATTCTAGATATATTTGGTTTTTATTTCTAGTTTTTCTGGTTTACTTGTTGTTTTTTGTGAAAATCGTATGTCCAAATTCAAGTGAAAAATTCCAGGAGCTAAGTAAATTGAATTAAAATATGGTAGCAAATTTTCAGCTAATTGTGGTATAGTTTCTAAAATAAAAAATAAAAAATTACAAAATTACAAAAAAAGATCAAAATTTGGACTAATTGCAGTTTTTGTACTTTTATTTTTGAAATTTTTAAATAATTTTCGACTTTAATTGATTCAGTTTTGAGATGAATTTCCAAAATTTCACCAAGTGTTTGAAATACTTCCGTTTTAAACAATAATTTTAGGAAATTTAACATGAAACTTGATGCATCTCTGTCTGCTAACAAAACCTGATGACTTATTTCGGAACATCGTTTGTAATTTTAATGATTCTCCCAAGGATTTATTCAGTTGACTATGTCAACTTGAGCCGATTTTCAAGCAACAATAGAAGATTGCATGAGTTTCAAGTTATTTTTTTAGAATTCTTACATAAGTCATAGTTTTTGACGAATGCATGATTCACATCCGCCTATAATCCTTGTTTAAATAAAATTTAATAAAACAACCATCCGTTCATTAATTATTACACATTTTGTCCTAACAAAAAACCATATAATTTAACAAAATATCAAGGTTCCAACTGGAATATAATTAGAACATTTCGGAATTGATTATTTGTAACAAAACTAGTTTCCAATCTGATAAACTTTAAGTTTCCTTATTGTTAGACAGTACAAGTCTACAATAATCGTTAGAAATAAAACCAACAGACACCAAATTTTAATCTTTCAAATCGTTTATAAATCAAACAAAAAGAACCGGTCCTGTGGGTGCATTAGAATGTTTTCATTATTAAAAATACGAATAAATAACAAACATTAGAATAATTTTAACTGTGGAGAATCAACGCTTTGTAACGGCTCTTATAACAGGAAGGCATAGTGGCCTAAATTGCATAATAATAATAATAATAATAATAAGCAATTAAATGCGGATAGAAAATCGGTAATTCCACTGCGTATTTTACTAATTATTATCGATTTAACTCGGCGATAATTTCTATTAAAAATCGGTTGTTATTATGTAAATTTTGATGTTATAATTAACGGTAGAGTTTACTACAATTGTAGTGGTATCGCCACTGTTGCAGCGGATGATTATCTTAAAAACAACACGCTATAACGTTCGTGCCTTGAAATTTGTTGGGAATTATTAATTATACGATTCAAAAGAAGTATTCACGTTTGTCTACATGTGATTAATACTTTTTCGTTTTAACTAAACAGAAGGAATGCAGGAAAGTCGACAATTTTCCTTTCATTTCCAATTGAATACATAACCAGGTGTGTTACACTTCGATTTTTCAAATCAATTTACAAGATTATTGTTAGAGCGTGTAATAGTTGATTGGTTCGGTTGTGAACCACGTACAGGAACGTGCCAGGATCAAGTCTTCGGATAGATTATCACCTGTTCAACAATTCAATCCACTGATATATTGGAATTGTTTTGTGCGTTCTAACCAGGACACACCTTGAAACTAATTCTGTATGAGGCCGGCGAATGAATCTAAATAAATGTTGCTCTAATATGGAATTAAGGTTGTCGCTCGATTCTATAGGAATTCCATCGAAATGTCGCGAAAACAACGAAAGATATCGACTGTAAATACGAATCTCTAGTTCAATCCCGTGTTGTTTGAAAATTTCGGCTGGATTTTTGGGTAACTGCAACTAGATTTTTTACAAAAAAGTGTTGGTTTTGATCAAAATTACTGGTTGTATAATCACTAAAATGAAATCGGTAGATAGAACAAACTTGAAGCTAGTGCTAGTGCTAGTGCTAGTGTCATACCCGTGTTAATTTGCTTCTCCGTTTTTCGTAAAACCGAGCCCAACAGCGAAATTTTCCACCTAACTAGCAGCAAACTTTCAAGATTTATGATGAAGATGAAGGCTGATCTCCCAACAGATCTTTCAAACGGGAATTTTAAATTTCCAACAGAAGTGCGACCCTTAAAGTTAACCTTGCGTGAGGCTGTACCTAAAAGGGACAGCCTGTAATTTGTTGTTTTATTCCAATTCAACAAACCGTGAAGATGGCACGGAGAGGTCAGAAAGTTGAGACTTGGTTAAATTAAATATTCTGTTTTAAATTCCCGTATCAGATGGCCCTAAGAAAAGTTCACTTGTTGTTATTGTTGGTTCATGTGAACTTTCTAATTTGTGTTTTTAAACAACACAAATTGTCGATTTCTATCGGCGATATTTCAATTTCCATCAACGTTAAAAACAAATTTGTTTATTCATAAATTAATTTTATAAATTATTTGACACAATTAGTTGATGGCGAACGGATTTCAACAATAGAACGCCTGGTATGATTACAAAACCTTGACGTATATGGGCACGGCATATAGCAATTATTTACAAACTAGTCACATGTAACTAACATTCAAACGAATTTTTTTATTTATTTATTTATCGATTTAATAATTTATGTATTTATGGAGATTTTTGCAATAATCGCTAATTTGAAATCTGTTCCACAGGCATGGTGTCAACTGGTCGATACGGATTTCATCCCTCAAGTGTCGGCGACTTGTAAAGCCGGCCATATGAACATCCGTGTGGCTTTCAATAACAGTTTCTACGGAGTTATCCACGCTCGGGATTATCGTTCAGCGTCGTGTATGGCCCAGGGGGATGGTGGGAAATTAGTAACGTTAGATATTAACATGTTGGCAGTACCTGGTGCACCCGATTATTGTGGATTACTTGTCAATAATGTAAGCTGTATTCGTTGAAATTCTAAACGATCCTTGCATATCCTTTATTGGCAATCGAGGGCCGTTATTTATGATTTTTATTGTTGTTTGTTGTGTTTGACGCTCACACAGGAAAGCGACATGAAACTATGTAGCCGCGTCATACATATCAAACCCACCATTCTATCTGTCCCATCTTAGACCTACGTGCTGTGCGTTTATAATCTTACCCATTTTAGTGGGCATGGATTAATGCACCATGAATTGTTGTATTTGTTTAATAGTTTGCACATCAGATATTTTTGTGTGGTCAATTTTAAGGAAATCGTCAATAACATCAACCAACCGTAAACGTAAAAGACTTGAAGGCTACAATTAATATTTAATTAACGATTTTTCTTGCATTAATCGAAATGCACAAGCGAACCACGCCAAGCATGTCGATATGCTTTACCGTAATCGAAATTATTAAATCAAATAGCGCACAGTTATAGAATTTTGGCCGAAATTTTCGACACCTATCGAATTTATTTATGGAAATATCTACAAATCTAGGCTTGTTATTGTCCTAATTATCATCCATGAAACTTCCGCTATTTATTATAAAATATTTTAAATAATAGCCTTTATCAACGGTTATTCAATCTTTATAATTATCGCGTTTCAATTGGATTAAATTTTAAAATCTAACTGTTGTGCCTATTTGACGAGGCATTATTGCAGCGAATGGATTTTCCGCTTGGTGAACTTGATGAAAGCCATGTACGTCTATAAAAGACGTAAAAATAAGAAGAGACAGATGTTTGAATTCTAGTCTAGATCGAATAGAATTTCTAAATTATGTGTATAAATCAACAATACCGACAGCATTTTGAAAGTTAACAGGCGAACTTAAAAAAAAAACTTGCAAAACGAACCGGAAATCAGGTGCTCAATTACGAAAATATCGAAAAAACGAATAATCAGAAATAATTTAATTAATTTGTGTAAACGGAAATGATGACACAAATGGGCAAAAACTTATAGTTTGATAATTTCGAAAAAATACGAATTAGAAGAGAAAGTTTTAATTAAGACTACTTATGGAAAGAGAAAGTCTACTTTTCCATACCGAGTAAATGCAAAATTTGTTGTAAACACAGTAAGAAATTGATTAATACCGCGTGTTTCACTTAAATGTTCCTAGTTCTAATGGAAACGCCTTTTATTTGATGAGCGATTTGGAAAATATTTCAAGAGATTATTTTATCAAAATTTGAACCCCGTTGCTCATCGGGAACGCTCGTTTTAGAAAAGGCTGCGATTTTTGAAACCGAGATAAGCACGACTCAAGAATACTCGCCACATAATTTTTTCTCTATTCCATTTTTTCCCGGAAAAAACAAGAAGTATTCCTACCCGTCCAAGAATAAAATGGTAGGAGCACCTTTGAATCATTCTAAATAATTTTATGTGTACAACTCGTATATGTCGCAATATCGTTAGAAACGATCGGTTTTTGACCAACTTCCCCATGAGCTACATGGCTCAAATTTTGCTCCAATGATTTCCAAAGAGTTCCCTATAAATCCTTAAAATATTTTCCAAATCAGTTGTCAAATACTAGGTGTTGCAATAAAAGCTAGGAACATTTAAACACGCGGTAGATGGATAGATAACGTAAAATGAAACAGGGGGCCAAATTTGGGTTTCAACTGTAACAATGCAAACATCAAAATTAGGCAATTGACCAAATTTTTACGCACTTTAGTCGATTAATTTAGAAGTATATCGGCTAAAATTGGCGGTTTTGTCATTTTTAGCTGGATAAAATAGTTCTAATCGAGTAAATTTACAATTTTATTGCCAAATTGGTAACAGGTACACTTTTAAGTCAAGTAGCAGTATCTGGCAAATTTTGCTACTTGGAAAAAAAACTAGTTACTCTTAATCTAGCCTAAGTCTTAAAAATTCTCGCTTTTAGATGGCGAAAATAGACAATTTACAGACATATTAGAGCCGAATTTTCGATCTTTCAAGACATTCTATCCTAAATTATCAGTGAATTTTACTACTGAATCGTACAAACGATCACGCTTGTACTAGTTTTTTCAAAAATATTTCCAAATTTTAACGCACTTTCGTTTATAAATTTTAAACTTTAGCAGCTAATTTGTATTTTTATTGCCTCAAATTGGCAAATTTTGCTAATTGAAGAGATTAGCAACTTTTAGTTGAGTTTGGAGCTAAAGTCTTAACGTTTTTTAAATTAATTTATTCTTTTAAATGGTAAGAAGGGGCAATTCATAGACATCCTTAAATTTATTTTAGAGTCGAATTTTTGGCATTTCAATGAATTCTGATACTGATTCGCATAAATTTTTACATCTTCAATAACTTTATCAAAAAGATTATTAAATTTGCAAATTTTAGGAGTTAGAATTAGCATTTCAACAAATAAATTTTGAACTTTAGTTGCTAAAGCGTGCTGTTATCGCTTAAAATTGGTGATTTTGCTCGTATTTTGTCATGAAATTAACTATTTCGTTACCAAATTTGTTGTTTATAAGTACGTACAGTTTTAAGTACAGTTTTAAGTAGTAAAGCTTTAGCTAATTTTATTTTTATTGGTAAATTTTGCGAGTTGAAAAAAGATTATCAAGTTTTAATAGAGTTTCAAGCCAATGTCTCGAAATTTTTCGACAACTTTCGCCTTTAAATGACAAAAAGGCAATTCACAGACATTTTTCATTTATTTTAGTGTTAAATTTTAATTCATTTTCGAATTCTTGTCCTGAATCGTGCACACTTTTACGCCTTAAAATTGCTTTCTTAAAAAGATTTTTGAACTTAACAAATTTTCCTGCATTTTGCTTGACTTTTGGCACTTGACAATGCAAAATTTATAAATTTTGCTTGTATTTTCCAAATCTTTAGCTATAATCGAATAAATTTACCATATTATTGCCAAATTTTTGCTTACAGGTATACTTTTATGTCAAAAGGCAGAATTTTGGGTATTTTTATCGTTGTTGTAATGGAAAAGTGACTTTCCCCTTTTAGTCACTTTCCTGCTAAAACATTTTTCATCCATTTTCAACGACTTTTTCAAAACGATTTTTGAATTTAAGTTCCAACTTCATTATTAATCATTTATGTGTTAGTGAATGTCTATAAATCATTATTTTGTAAAAAGTCTCTAACAATAAGCTGTTTTTAATTAAAAATTGAAGGTACAATCCTGAAATTTTTGCCCCAGACTGAGTTATTCATGTTACGTGTAGGTCTAGCTTTAAATTCTATTCGCTAGAAGAATGTCAATTAACGAGACCTATAAAGTCGACCGTTCACATTGGTATTAGTTTCTTGTTCAAAGGCGTTTATCAAACCTTCAATTTCGTAAAATCACTAAGAATTTTGACTCTCACAGATTGATTGTTGCCCCTATTGTAATGTCGTCGATTGAAATGTTGATAAAATTACAGATTTTAATTGCTTGCTTATGATTAGATTGCAAGGCAATAAGAAGATTGAGCTCCGACATCACGATAGTCACGTATAATATTGTAATTTACCATCTTGCAACATTGGATTTTTCCGCAATTTCCTATTGAAACTCGGAATTATTGTTTAGAATTTATTAACCACCAATTAGCTTTGGAATTTTGTAATTAATTCGATTTGATTTTACAGAAAACTGAAGAACGTTCCGTCCCTATTGCCGTCCGTATTCATCGTACATTAGAATTGGCCGATGATAAATTTTATGTAATAACGTGCGGTAAAGCTGGTTTTAAAAATGCCCGAAACGAGACATCTCTAGTATCGTTACGTTTATTGGATGGTACTAGGAAAGTTACACAAGCTGTCTACGGTAGGGCGTATACGTTGAGAGCGGAAATTTCACGTCCAGACGGTACGCACGGTTTCCGAGTCAAATCGTGTTTTGCATTCAACAAAGTCAATACTAGTGTACCTCTAATTGATGACCGTGGATGTCCTGTAAATCCCAACGTGATCACCACTTTCAATTATGATGAAAAGAAGGGAACCGCTGACGCCCTAATTCATGGCATGTTTAAATTCTCGGAAAGCTCAGAAGTTCATTTTCAAGTAATTTTTCTTAGTAGTCTCAATTTTTTATTAATCTTGAAATTGTAGTGTGATGTGGCATTGTGTAAAGGCGCCTGTTCTGAGCCTGTTTGCGGTTCAGATGCGATCCAATCCAAAGCCCAAACGGCAGAGGAAGGCATCTTGATGGCGGCCACAAGTGTGTTTGTTTTGGATCCGAATGAAGCCCCTTTGGTGCAAGAATTATGCGATGATGGTACTCCACATCCATACTGGCTACTTTGGCTATGCGTTGCTCTAGGTGTCTTATTCTTAATCATGCTCATCATTAATATTTTCTTATGTTCGGCAATGACTTGTGCTTGTGCTCGTACAGAAATCATAGAGAAAGAACCGAGTATCATTGAAGATTATGATCCGTATCGATCTTGGCATGGTAGTCAATACGGTTCTAGGTGCGTATTGTAGGAAAATCTAAAATTCCAGATTAACACTGTTAGATTTTAGGTATTCACTAAATGGTGCCCCACAGAATCCGAAAGGTTACACCTCAGGTGGTTCAACAATGAATTCAACACGGTCGGTATCATCGCATAGTGACCATTATGCAATTGTACATTCACGGCCTGGCAGTAGGTACAAGAATCGAGGTCCTGGCTCGAATGTCGGCAGTCATTATAGTGGGAAATAATGTGTTCAATTAATTTCGTTAAAATTCGTAAAAATTGAACTGTTCTTTATTTTTATTTGTTAAAATAACCAGTGCAATCTGATTTACGATTCCGAAATCGACCAAATCGGTAACCATTTTGATTTAGTAGATTTTTGGGTAATTGTAGAAAATGGCCGATTTGAGTAATTTCGACTAGTATTGTAATGTTAACATAAAATTAGATGTAACAATGCTTGACTTTTGTAAATTTAACTTCCAAAATGACAATAATTGTCGTAATATTTTTGTAAAGAGAACTGATTAATAAAATTATTGTAAATACTTACAAATCGTGCTCAATTGTGCTTTAAATATCACAAATTTCGAGAATTTTGTAAAGAATTGAGATTTTTTTAAACTGTCTCGTCTACATCAACGTTATACTAAATTAGCTCGAGATAATTCAAAAATATGAAGAATCATTACTGGAATAATTGTTCTGATTTTATAATTTCAATACTTGCTCATCAAAATCTAATTTAAATTCAATTTCCGGATAATTGTATATATAAATATTGTCCAAAATTATGATTTATTTGCGAATATTATGGCAAAGATGTTTGCTAAACTAATTGTAAAATTAGCTCTAATTGTAATCATCGTCAATGTAGGTAAGTAAAATTAGAATTGGTTGTTTTGAATTAATTGTAATAATTTTAGGCTAAGTTGGAGATTCATCTCCAACGCTTAATTCTGGCTTATTCCAATGAAACTATAAACAAAGACATGACATTTACGTACAGAAAAATCAACCGTAGCACGTTTGCTTTGAGTACAGAATATACCCTACGGTACGACTTACCAGATGACAATGTGATCGTGGGTATTTTCATCAATTGAATCGAATTGAATTACCCTTTTTCAATTTTAGGGCTATTTGCGATTTGATAGAAAAGCCGGTAATGAATACAAACCGATTGGAATGACAATGGTATTACATGCGTGCCAATTTTATAGACTTAACACTTATGGTATCGGTAGAGAATTGAAGAAATATGGAAATTTCACCACTTGTAATCTGAAAAAGGTTACATTTGTCTATTGTTTGAATCCAATTTGAAAATTTCGCATTTTTAGGGGTTTTATTATCTTAAAGATTACAGATTATTCGAAATTACCGCCGATGATAACAGGCAAGTTCATATTATATATCAAAATCACCCATGGTAGTGCCACAATATTCGAAATACATCGGTATTTAACCATTGTGGAAACTCTAACTTGGTGAATTGTTAATTAGAAATGATTTTTTTTTTAATTTTATTAGAATTGAAAATGTCAATAAAAAATAATTCTCCTATTTCTGATTATTCGTAACAGTATCCCATCATGTTCAGTATAAGCATTGGAGATTTTAACTGTTGAAATTTCCCGTACACCCCCATAACCTTCACGTACAATACGTTTCTTTATCTTACTCATCATTTTAATGGCAAGCAATTGAAATGATTTCTGTGTATCTTATTCAGTGAAATCATCATCTCAAGAGACGTTTAGTTGAATCGATATACCGGTTGGAGAACGTCGAATGTTGCCCCATCTTGAAAAACGTCTCTAAAAGTTTAACAGCTGAAATGATTCGATTTTGTTGAATTTATGACAAACTTAACTTACTTCATCTTCCATTTTTAATATTATTGAGTTTTCTTGAAATTCATTGTAAACAAATTTAGGATATGTTTGTAAAACGTCCAATGAGGTAGTAGAGTGCGCATCCCCTATACTTGTTGAAGACTAATTTGGTCATCATATGGGGAAATTTTGACAGTTAGTCCTCACTCTTTCTAACTTATGAGTGTGTCGTTCAATAGGGATCTCCTTTTCTCAAGCCATAATCGATCATTGCTTGAGAAAAGGAAGGCGATATGTGGATATCGACATATCCAAGATGTCTACTACCATAAGTAGACACGTTTTTTGACAGGATGATCACTCTACTACCTCATTGAAAACGTCTAGGGAATTTGGTTTGTTAGCCAATTTTTAAACGTCAAATTGCAAACTGTTTATCTATAGCTCCATTATTCATAAAGAGCGAGATTTCTTGAATATTGAATGTTGAGTAAATCCAAAGGGCTAACCAGTCTGTGAAATTGTGTACAACTATCTTCATTTCCGAAAAAAACACGAAAATATTTCTAAAGATTTCAAGCTATTTCCAAGTATTTCCTTTGATATTTCCTATTATTTCCGAGTTCATTTCGCATTTCCATTTGTGATATTTCCAAAGTACCTACTTCCACGATTTCCAAGGTATTTTGGAATAATTTCTTGGAGGATGTACAACTATTTCCAGAGTGGTCAGCACCTCGAGTAAATCGTCTTTTTTCAAATTAATGGGTAATTTCGCAAAAATATCTTTAAATTTAGAATCAGAATAAAGTAATTCTATTCAAATTCGAATAACAGGGCACAATTTGACTTTCTCTTCCAATTTAAATTATAAAAATAATAATCTAGCTCGAAGATTCTCATCAAACGTATATAAACAGTAAAAAAAGATCCAAACGAAAGTTTGTAAACCCAAAAATTTCAAGGTAAAAGCACTCACCCCATAGATGCTAACTGTATTGATTATTAACAAACAGATCAATAAGGCGGTTAGTTTTAGTTTTGTTCAATTATTTGATGACAATCAATTAAAAACAAGAACATAATCCAATTTCATCAATGCGAAGAGATTGACTTTATCATTTTTATGAAGTTCGTAGATGAGAGATTTTACCTACGAAGTTGCTTTACAATCCATATAAAGTACCCACAATTACCCGCAAAATAACCTATAAAGCCCCTACAAAGTCCCTATACAGGGTGAGCCAAGTGGTTGGCCTATTAGACGTTTAAAGAGTACTAATTGATGAAAGTTTCTGAAATTTGGTATGCACCCGTTTTTCCACCTGAACTACATCTGGAAAATATTTTNCACTTGGCTCACCCTGTATAATATACCTACAATTACCTATAAAGTACCTAACCGATTTTTACGCGCCTATGGATTACCTAACTAGAGATTTAACGGTTTTTTATTTACGCAAATTGTTTAGCGCGCAAAAGATTATGTAATTAAATGTTTAATATAATATTGATAGTAATGATGACGTTTTGAAAAATAATTTTTTATCAATATCCCGATTTGACTTGCAACATTGTAAATGTTCGCGTCCCGAATTTTAATTTCAACGATAAATGAGTTGTATATTCGTTGAAAAACACGACGATTGTAAATAAAAAAAGTACTCATTTTGCGTCCTGTCCCACGCTGTTGGAGCCTACTGTAATTAGAAAGAAGAAAAGAATAGTTAGAAATTTAGAAATAAGATTTTGATTGTCTCAATTTACGCACTCGATGACTTCTCTACCGCTCGAATTCGTGGGATGATTAACTCCTTCCTCGATCCAAGACAGCTCCAATTCGAGCACAAGCACTAACACTGACACTGACACTAGCACTTTATTTTATTATTATTTAAATTTATTATTATTATATTTATTAAACACTTAATTTCAAAAATTGGTGTTAACACTAAGAAAATCAAAAATAAACTGACTAAATTCAAATAAAGCAAGTTTAGAAGGAAATTTTACGCAATTTTTCCATCATTCGGTTCTTATCGCAAACTAAAAAAAAACTCGTGTAAAGACTTCAATCGAATCGTTTCTACAAAAAATTGGAGATAATTTGCGAATGTATTCAAGATTTGTAATTTCTTCAACAATAAAATAAAATTACTGTTGAAAATATTCTAACTTTGAAAATAAGCAAACCACTTTCTCAAAAATAACTAGATTTTTCTTTTCTTTTTATAATGAAAATGTTGCAAATTTTAAATAATTAGATCTAAAATTTTAATCTAATATAAACATGGTCAAGTAGCGAGAAAAACACGACTTAATTTGTTCTTCATTTTTATTGAAAATTACAAAAAATGGAGAAAATTGAAGGTTTCTATCCTCTTCAAAAATAAAATGTTAGTCTACAAGACTTACTTGTGCTGAAATTTATATGTTCCATTTCTTATTGTACTGAAAAATCTCAAATCCTGCATTTATTTTAGAGTCAAATTTTAATTAATTTTGTGAATTTTTGTGCTATACCACTAATTTCACAAATTTTGTAAAGAATAGAATTTTTTTCTAACTATCTCCTCTACATCAACGTTATGCTAAATTAACTAGAGATAATTCAAAAATATGAAGAACAATTGGAATGATTAATCTGATTTTATAATTTTTATTTCTGCTCATCAAAATCTAATCTAAATCTAATTTCCAGATGGCTTATATGTATATAGAAATATCGCCCAAATTTCTAATTTAACTTGTAATATTATGGCAAAAATGATCGTTAAACTTGCTGTAAAAGTCGCTCTAATTCTAATGGTCAACGTAAGTAAACTTAGAATTGGTTGTTTTGAATTATTTCTAATAATTTTAGGCCAAATTGGAGGTACAGCCTGAGCGCGCAGTTCTGCTTTATTACAATGAAACTATAGTCAAAGACGTAAAATTTACATATACTAAAATAAACCGCACCAGTTTTGCTATGAATTTACAATACACCCTACTGTATGACATACCAGACAATGATGCGATAGTGGGTATTTTCATCAATTGAATCGAATCGAATTATCTGTTTCGATTTCAGGCGCATGTGAGATTTGATAAAAAAGCCGGTAATGAATATAAAACGATTGGAATGACGATGAAATTCAATTTGTGTGACTTTTATCGAACTAACGCGTATGGTATAGCTGAAGATATTGGGAAATGTGGAAATTACACCATTTGTGATATGAAAAAGGTTACATTTGTCTATTGTTCGAATCCAATTAGAAAATTTCGTATTTTTAGGGGTTTTATTATGTTAAAAATTACAATCCAGATTTATCGAAATTACCGCAGTTAATACCGGGCAAGTTCAAAACGTATGTCAGAGTCACCCACCATAGTGCCGAAATGTTCGAATTACATTGGTATGTAGCCATTGTGGAAACTCTAACTTGGTGAATTGTTAATTAGAAATGAAACTTTTAAAATTGTGGTTGAATTTATTTGGAAAGTTTCAATAAAAATAATTCTCACTATTTCTGGTTGTATTTGTATTTCAACTAGGAACTGATTATTCGTAACAAACGCACTCATCGACTGGACATTTTGATGGGTAAACGATACATTTATCCATACAGTTAACATCAGCTCCCATATTACCAGCGTATTTACCGACAGCATCACAGGTAGTTCTGTTAAATTGGACAATGAGAAAATCATTTTAGGTTTATTGAAATGTGAACTTACGGGCATTGGCAGGCGACAGATGGACAATTCGGCGGGTATCGGAGGCAATTCGTTTGGCACCAATCTTCCATACCGGGTATGATTCTGTAGAGGGAGTTTGGAACGCAGACTTGCTCCCTAACCACCAACGGGTAAACATTGTAGGGAGCCGGTCTTAATAAATCTTTATAATATAACAAGAATTGCGCGTCTAAATCGACGAATAACGGTGGAATTGCGCCACCAGCACTTGTCAAAATCGCCACATCTGCACAGTTTCTAAAGGTTTCCGATTTACCACAACCTTGAGCTTCTGTACCGTTCGGACAGATACCCCATTGATTGCCCGTGTAGTAACTCCACTGTAAAACGCATTGTGTGCAAGTAACGTACGGTGGTAATTGGACTTTATACTGGAAAACCGCTTTCTTTTTGCCATTTTCGGGTATTTGAAAGGCTACATCTCTCGTTCCGGCGATATACAGAGGATAACGATTCAAACAGTCTTGGGTAGCTGCTTGATTGTAATTGTTATTCGGGCATAAGAAAATCTCGAAACGCCCGTAATGATTAGCCGTCAATTCAATCTCGATATCGATTTCTTGGCCGACACTATAATGTCTTGTTATGATGCCTTTGGCGTATAAACCGCCGGCTTCATGGGGACGGGGCTCTTTGACATGGTAGGGATCGCCGCACACGCCGCATTTACCCTCGTTTTGCTCCCACTGCACTACAACAAATCTAGAGTTAGCAGAAACAGGAAAAATTGGAAATTTTAGAGCAACTTTTTGTGTGTGTGTCATGTCTTTCGAAAGGTCAAGATCGGATAATTGTTGGTATTTTAAAAAGTAGCCAAGGGTGCGCCAAATTTGCTCTTTGGATAATCGAGAAAAAATTTCATTGACTTACTGACATACAAAAAGACTTCCTGTATGCCATATTCATCGGAAATACTCACCAGCATATCCGCCACAAAACAATTCGTTATCGTTGTAGTTGACAGGATTGGGGAAACCGAATCGCCACATCGAATTCCTAGCTGGTGGATCCATCAAACGTCCATGTCCGTGCACAAATTGCCATAATTGCAACAATAGATACAATCGAATTGTCCAAAATGATAACATTTTTATTGACAATACCTGAAAAATGTAATCGATTGGAGAAATTACTCGAAAACAATGAAAATATATCCTATTCTTATGTAAATTTTCGCTTTTAAACAATTCAAAATTGATACCGAAAATGTCAAGGCAATTAACTAGTACAAGTAGCAGCTTTTTGTTTATTTCTTTTTAAATTTTTCCGGTGACAATAACAGAGGCGCCAAAAAAGCGGTGATCCAATAACCATTTTAATAGTTATAACGGAGCCAAATAATTACAATCAAGGCGGACGTGTTATTGTTTTGCCAAATGAATACAATTTGGAAAATTGCTCCTATCGAAATTATAGAGGCGAGTTTTTTTCGATAAATTTGTGAATGTCACTAGCTCTTCTCCGGCGATGTTGTTCAACTTTTAATCTTGCAAAAAACCTGTACATGAAGACGACCCCATGTAATCTTTATTTATTTATTTATTTATTTATCTAACAATAAATCTAACTGTAATTGACACTGTTTGATGGTTAATTAAATATTCTATACGCAAAATCAGTGTCTATATCCGAAACTTGTTCTATTTACAAAGCACGTTCGTTTCGAATATTATGAAATTGAGAGTTTAAGGCTGCATAGAGGCCTTGTCGTTGAGGTTTCTTCTCCTTATCCTCAATTTTCGATAATCGTTTGCAAATTTTTATACGATTATCAATTACAGACAGGTGTGCATTATAATCCTGATTATTGTTATTTATCATCACAATAGAGTTCAATAACTTCAACTCTTGACAGTCTTTTGATAAACTGTCTGGAGTAATAAAAAATCAATTCCAACGCGCATTATAAATGAAGTCTTTGGAATTTTGTGCCTGGAGCTATAAATTTTTGTCTACCGACAATTTCCATCAATTTTTCCACTTTATTAATCATTAAATTATTCCAAGTCGATTAATTATTCAACAAATCGGCAAATTTAGTAAAACAAGTTTACGGTCAAGATCACGAATTTTAGAGTTTTAACGAGACAATATGCAAGCATTGGTGACAATTAACATGCCCAAAAGTGCGATAAATATGTTAATCATTTCTAAGGACGACCACAATGGTAATATTATTAATAATAATTATAAATGATTCATCGTCTTTGAATGTTTACCAATTCAATCATCGACTTCCTTACAAGGGTGCAAATTTATAATCCTAATAATTTTAAAAGAACTCACCCTTTTAGAGTTGTTGAATAGATTCTGAGACAAACGTAGAAAACGGTAGATCAGAGGTAAGCACGTTGTTGAACTGAAAGCTCAACTGTGAAGCGTCCCTGGGTACGACGCGAACTCGGTCCGATTATTTGAAAAACAAAACTGAGAAGGTCGATCATTAATCCTGCGGTTAATGGCCAAAAAAAGAATGAGGTGGTAAAGAAATTAAAACACTCACGAAACGCCGATATTTTAGACAACACAATCAAAAGTCGGCACGCTTACAAAGTTGCAGTCTATTAGGAAAAACGATGATTGATCGTGTTTAGTAGACATGTTACTGAAGGGCCATAACAGAAACCGATTTTTCTTAATTTATTTTAGCAGAAATAGAGCAGAAATGAAAAACAATGAATTAACAAATATAAAAGAACTTGGAGTAAAATTATAAACTTTTCGTAAATTTTTCGAAAAATTGACAAATTTTCCGGGCAATTTCTGAAAATTTGGACAATTCCTTCAATTTGATTTGTACTGTGTGAAAATCTTTGAAAAATCGGTAATATTTCCCAAACTATAGGGAAAAATATAGGAGAAAAAAGGAAAACACATGCTTAAAGATTTTCCTTTATAACTCAGAATTCAATAAAAAATTTTAAAAATAAAAATGTTCTGAGATACGTCTTGAAATGTTCTTTCCAATGGTACTGTATTCATTATAGTAAATCGACAAACAAGGCAGTTATCGATGATTAAAAATTAGCATTTTTCAAGGGCTGTATCAAAAAAATAATAATGCGGATCTACAAATTTTTGTAAACTTTCTGGAAAACAAACAAACCTATTGGAAGATTTCTCGGAGATTTGAAATTTTCTTTCAAAATGGTATACGCTGTTAAGCAATCATTGAAAAATCGATAATATTTGCTAAGTGATACGCGAAAATACGATTTTTTTTGATGAAACACGTGCTCTAAGAATATTCTCCGAGGCTCGAAATTGAATGGGAGTTTTTCAAAACAAAAACGCTCTTAGATAGTTCTTAAAAAGCTATTTGTAATGCTTCTGTGCTCACTGTAGTATTAAATGAAACAAGCGGACTTCATGAAGCAAGCCATTTTGGGGGCACTGAATCGAAAAAGATCTACTGTGAGCCGCCAAGTTTCTTTGAATTTTTCGGAAAACTAGTGAACCTCTTTGAAAATTTTTCAGAGATTGTAAAAGGTCTTTTATTTGCTATAGACTGGGAAAATTGTTGAAAAATCGGCAATATTTGCTAAGTTATGTTGGAAAATACGGAAAAATAAAAAGGGGACCACATACTCCAAGATTATTCTCTGTAACTTGACATTCAACCGAAATTTTTTAAGACAAAATAGGCAGTTATATAACTGTTTAGAAAGATGCGGAAACAGGAGTAGAAACAGAACTCTCGAATTTTTAGAAAATTCCGCAGTTTAGTTAACAGAAACAGAGATGCGAAATGTCTCTGGTGTTCAGTAAGAGCATCTTTAGAGAAAATTGGAAACTGTAGATTTGTATTCGTTAAACGGCAACGGAAAAGAGGATTTCAAATATTTCCTGCTTACTCTGTTATGCTAAATTACCCGGAGATAATTCAGGCAAATTTTAAACAATAATGCTAAATATAAAAATAGAAATTTAATCTGATTTTATAATTAATTCATGCTCATTAAGATTTTATCTAAATTTGAAAAAGTTATAAATAATGACCAATATGAAAATTATTACCTTCTATTCTAAAAATTAACAATACCTAAATGGGATGACAGTCAAAGCTACAGTAAAATTGGCTTTACTCCTAGCCGTTTTCAATTTTCTATCAATTATCGCTTGGGTAAGTAAGATTCGATTTCAAATTATTCATCAATTTGCTCCACTGAGAATTGCAGGCTAAATTGAAAATCCATCATGAACGCGTAGTTCTCAGCTCTTACAATTCCACAGTAGTCGACAATGTAAAATTCACTTTCAGTAAAATAAATCGCACCACGTTTGCTATTAGTTCAAGCTACAATCTCCTACGCAACATACTCGATGAAGATGTTATGGTGAATAGTTTTTGAAGAAGAAATAAACAATTCGAATAACCTGTTTTGTTTGAAGGTATCGCTGAAAGTTGACGAAAAAGCCGGCAATGAATACAGACCGACTGGTGTCACGATGAATATGAATTTATGTAAATTTTACAAAGCCAATACTTACGGTATAGCTGGAGATATAGCAAAGTTTGGAAATTTTACCGTTTGTAATTTGAAAAAGGTGAGTACAACGATGCTGAGTGTTTGTATAGAAGTTCTAATATTTAACAGGCAATTTTAAGGTTTATAGGAGGGTCCTGTAGATTATTTTTGAAAATTTGAACCTCGTAGCTCACGCTTTTAGATGTTTGAAAATGTTTCGCATTCCAGAATAAAATGAAAGCGTCATCAGGAGTGGAATTTTCAATTTGGGGGCCTTGATCTAATACTGCTTGCACTGCTTATCAATTACCCTAAATTTGGATTAATTCTGGCAACAGACAACGTTTTGTCACAAAATTTAGCTTATAGGAAAAACTATAGACCAATAAATAACTCTTATCTTTTGAACACGACGAGGCCCATAAAAACCGCACTTGATCATGCTTAAATCATTCTGAGCCAGTTAAAGTGTGTCGATCGTTTTTGAAAATTGCAACATCGTTAGAAACGGGCGTTTTTGACCAACTTTTAGGTACGAGGCTCTGGGATACAGCCCGTAAAGACCAAATCCGCTCCTCATCATCCTGAAGTCATTCTGTGCTATTTGTGTCAATCGTTTTTTGACCAACTTCAAAGCCCAAATTTTGCTAAAACGTTCTTCAAGAGCCCTTCTATAAATCCTATTTTAAATCACTCATCAAATAATAGGGCTTTCTCTCTTTCTCTAGGATTTTTAATTCAGTACTTCTGTATATTGATTGTGAAATGATTGAAAATCTGTATTTTTCAGGGATATTATTACGTTAAAGATTACGTGCCGAATTTGTCGCGTATACCTCAACTGATTCCAGGCAGTTTTAAACTGTACATGAAACTGACTCATCATGGTGCTGAACTTTTTGAATTGCGCTGGTATGCTACCGTTGCCGAAGCTATAAATTGGAAAAGGACCAATAATAATAAATAATGAATTGAGCTAAAGATTTTCGTTAATACAAAATAAAAGGACATGAACTAATGCAATTTTAGCCTCATTTATATTTTTTGTGTTCATTTGAATACAATTATCGTTTAATTTATCATTTCTCTTGTTCTCTTTTTTACAAGTTTAGTCATGTTCAACAAACAATTATTAGCAAAATATCGATCTGGTAATAAAATTTAAATAATTACAGAGCTATTTATTACTCTATTTGCCTTCTATTTTCCATTAAAATAATGAAAATTAGTCGTTAACAGCCTTTGCAAGCGATATGAAGACTTTCTATCAAAATTTTAAAAATCTATTCACAATTTTCGGCATTTTTGGGCTAGCACCGTATCAGATAACACCGACAGGTTGTAGAGAACATTTAATATTAACACGCTGGTCAATAGTACTGTTAATTTGTATTGTACCGATAATATTTTTTAATCAGTTAGGTCTATTGTCTTATCATAAAGTAACATTTTTACTTGTAGTGACATTTTTTTCTATTTGTTGTTCATATTTAGAACCAATTATTGCAATCATATTAACTTTAATTCAACGTAAAAAAGTAAGAATTATAATATTTTAATTGATCGGATTTATAATTTTTGTATTTTAGTTAATTCGATTTTTGAATAATTTCAAAAAAATCGATCGTAAACTCAGTCAACTTGCAATACATTCAATTGATACACAAATAGTACGTTTATACTACTTTGTAAAGCTTGGAATTTTTATATTTCTGGTTTTATTAATTATTTATGGTATTACATTTACTACAAGTATATTCACAAGAGTTTTTAATAATGTAACAGCTGTTATAACGAAATTATTACAATTAATATTCGTCTTGGAATATTCAATTTTCGTGTATCTTATCGGTGGCAGATTTCAGGCTGTTTTAGTTCAATTTCGCCAAGGATTTTCAAATAATACGAATCCATCCCGTTCGGTCCAAGCAATGTAAGTAATTCTAATTAAAGGTAGCACCAGTTCTCTTAGATTCAGTGTTCCAACAGATTTAAATAATTAAAGCAAACACGACTAGAAAGGGCATTTTCGGGTATATCTGAGGATACGTTTTGTTTAAAAAATTCAACCCAGTTGCGAGCTGCGAGGGAAATCTTGCAGCATGTCCTTTTTTCTGTAATTTTTAACACTTTTAGAAAAATGGTGCACGCAGTAGATAGCAACCGGAATGTGTGTTTTTCAAACTCTTAAGAAATTTTCTAATAGAATTGTTAGTTTGCCGAAAATTGATAAAAATGTGAATTTAATCCAAATATTTCACTACAATTTTGACATGTAGTAGTTGTTTTAGAAAGCTATAAAATCTATAGTGAACTGGTGCGTGTTCTTATTTATTGGATAATTGTCCTCGTGCCCGTTTCATATTCAATCAAAGCTTTGAAAACGGCCACAAAACGAGCTTTTTTACATCTAATAATAACAATAAAACTTCAAGATCATACTCCTTTGAGAGTCTCGCTTGAGAGACAGATAGCATTTTCCCCTTTCTTTGCAAAAATCAAGAAATAATCAAGTTGTTTCCACCATCTAGCCAATCATAACCATGTCACATCATCTACTGAGTTACTTAGAGCTATTTTGAGAAATTTGATCATTTTAGGCGCTCTTTTCCGAAAAACGGCGAAGAAAATTAAAACGGGATCGGGTTGACTAAGAAGCCTTAACTATTCGTGATCTATCTAAATGTGTTTCGTTTCATTTTATCGATTATACAACGAGTTGTACTGCTGACTGTTAACACACTTTTTTTTGACTAAAACTGCGGTTTTTCGCAATTATCAGAAAATTCCGTTTGATTTGCCAAATTTCTTGGGGTTGCTGCACGACAAAATTGAATTCTGCATCGAATGAGATATGTCCCATTTCGATATCTTTTGTCGTTTTTGAGATATACCTGCGAACAGTTCCTCATTACTTCGAGCCTTAACCAGTTAAAATAGCAAGAAAGTGAATCGGGCACGAACGAGTTATTCAATACAATATCTCAATTTATCTGTGTAAATTTTAGGGAAATTAATCCAGCCAATGGTTACGATTTATTGGAAGAAACGTACGAATTGTACAACCAATTATGGAAGATGACACAAATATTCGATTCAATCTATTCACCAATTATATTTTATCACATTGTAGTGTCAACATTAATCATAATTTTGGACTTATCGGCAGTCATATACTATAGCACAAATTTTAAAGGATCCTCCATATACCTATATATTCTATCATTTCTAATAATTCTACTACAAAATATAATTATAACCTTCAGTTGCTCATATACTTGCACTCAAGTAATAACGAGTCGTATTCGTTTATAAAGATAAAGAACTTGATAAATTTCAGGCGGAGAAACTATCAAAAATCTTAAAACGATTTAGGAGCATGTCAGATAAATCCGATTTAAAAGTAGAGAGAGATTTTATTTACAGGAAAATCTCTGAAATTGTCTGTTGTAGGTAATCAATTTATTTCTATTAGTTCTGCACAAAAAAGTCGAATTTACAGCCTGTGGATTCTTCACAATCAATAAGCGTCTACTGGGTTCGGTAAGATTTCGAATTTATCGATTGCAGATCTCTAATTCGAATTCGAATTTTAGATTATCGGAACGGCGTGTACTTATGTTGTTATTGCTTTACAATTTCCACCACTCGATTGAAATTCTAACAAACAATTTGTATAGAAATATAGAATTATGTTTAGTCCTCTATTTTTTCAATTGATCACCAGAGTTTCTATTAAAACTAACCAATGCAGTATAAAATTGCGCTTGATTCGAATATGGATCGTTTCTATAACAAATTTAAATATTTATTCTATTTGTTTGGAATCTTCGGATTAGCACCTTACCAATTAACGCAAACAACTTGCAAGGAGAATTTCTTATTAACATTATGGACCGTATTATTACTAATTATTCAACTACTCTATCAATTAATATATCAGTCGCTTTATAAACCAGAAAAGGTCTTTTTTGTTCTACTAACGTATCTGAAACATTATCTATTTACTCTACATCTAATTATGGTTCCTTCAATCACGCTATTTCATCGTAAAAAGGTAAGAATTATTGTTGTAATTGCAATTAATCAATATTTCGTTCATAGATAATGGAATTTCTTGACAATTTCACAGAATTCGACTGGAAACTTGGTAGACGAGCCGGCAATTCAATTGAACGACAACTAGCAAATTTAAAGCATTTGATAATTTTGAAAATTTCGCTATTCTTAGTCTTACTAGCTTTAGCTTCTGGAATAACATACGCTATATCCGGCAATTGGAGAGACATCTTCTATCTAATTAGAGCTACATATTTGTTATTATTCGTTTTGCAATATTCAATGTTCGCCCGTTTAATTGGCATAAGATTTCAAGCAATTTACGATAAACTAAACAATGGATTATTGAAGAAAACAAGTGTGTAAGTGGAGGTTCGATTTCAACAACTTCCGTTAATAATTGCGATTAATTCAAGTCTAAACCGAAAACGGATTACTTCATCCAGCGATTCGAATGAGTTTGATTTATTGGAAGAATTAAGCGAATTATACCACCAATTGTGGGTGGTAACAGAAAGATTCAACTCAATCTATGCACCGATGATATTGACTCATATTTTATTAGTAATAGTACTGATTATTCCATATTTACATGAATGTTTCGTTTGTTTAATGAGCGATTGTGCAAGAATTATTGCATATAAATTCGCTTTTTTTGTAGTTTTATGGATGCAACCACTCCATTTTTTAATATACTCTTGTTCCTACACTACGAAACAGGTAATTTATTTTTAAAAAGTTGTTGTTTATTTGTATTGCACAATTTCAGGCCGAAAATTTGCTGGAAATTCTACCAAAACTACGAACAACATCCGATAGATGTCTACTGAAAGTGAACAATAAAGCATTTTAAAACGCACGAAATATAAAAAAATAATCATTTTCAGGCAATTAACTTCTTTCTATTGGTACAGCATGAGAAAGTAGCCTTTACGGCTTATGGATTTTTCGTAATAGATAAAAGTTTACTGTATTCAGTAACTAAATCGAATAGTTATCTGGATTTCAATTGAAATTAAAATTTCAGATCCTCGGAACTATATGCTCCTACATGATTATTGCTTTACAATTTGCAACTGAAGGTGACTAAAAATTACTTCAATTATTTACTAAAAGCACTACACGGATATTTGTGGCTTTAAATTTAAGAAAAATTCAACATAGGCTGAAAATTTAGAAATTGCCAGATATTCCGCTTTTAGATTTCCATCTTTACTGCTCCTTGTAAAATAATTTAAACGATAAAATTTATTGAAATTAGCAAATTCGTGTTATCTTCCAATATTTTACCGAATTTTTAATCTAATTTCCTTCCACCAAATTTAATTTTAACAGCAATTTAATTCAAGACGCCAGGCAGGACTCGGTGAAAAAGTGTAAATTTTGGCCAACGATTTCTCGTTTATTTCTCAACGAAAATTCGAGCTTTTAGGACTATCAGAAAGGGCATTTCGAGCAGATTTAGAAATTTTATAGTTTTGGAAAGTCTTGTGTATAGTTGATTGATGATCGCGACATTATCCAAAAGAAACGCCTTTTGATCGACTTGCTGATGAACTACGGAGTACAACTTTTGCTAAAATGTTCGGCACTTCCCTACAACTTGTTAAGATATTTCTTGAATCGTCCTCCCAAATGTGCCGCCTTGCAAGTTCAAATTCTTACTCTACTATTTCTCATATCTTTTGTGGACACTTTATAGATAAGTTTATCATTTGGAAGTCTATTTATATCTAAATAATATTACATTATTATATAAAGGCGATTATTGCGTTTTAATTTGCTTAAAAATTAATTCCATTAATTTAATTATTGATAACAATTTTAACACTATCAAGGTAACCGTAGTGGTCAACGGGTTTCTAGAATATCTTCCTATTTCGATTAGGATTACATTGAATTTTGTAAACAATTAAAATAAGGATTAGTATATTGTAAAATTGACCTTCTCCTAATTGGAAATCAATATCGAGTGGTCATGACAATTATCAGTAATTCATTTATTGATAATTGCTTAGATTAATCGGTTCAAGGTAATGAAGCTTTATTCATTCGATAATTCATTGAATTTACTCACTAAGGTCAACGTGTGTGCATTGAAACAAAGTTTGATCTTTAAAGATGCGATCCACCCAAAATTTACCCTTTTTAGGGCAAAATTTCTATTATTTTTTTGACAATCCAGTATTGTTGTCAATGCGGGTCAACAGTCCCGATTGAAATTCCCAAACAAAACAAACAATAATTGTGGATATTTGTAATAGAAAAGGGGAATTTTTTGAGGTTTCCTTTCACGTAGAGGGTGCATATATCGATTCAGATTAAATTATCGTCTTTTCCACCACGATTCGTACTAGTTTGTATTGTTGTCGAGACACCACAACGGTTGCTAAGCAGATTACCAATTGTGACTCATACCTACAGCTTTTAGTCGTTTTTCCTTTGATTTTTGTATGAAACACCAACTAGAAATTCGTATTGTTTTCAATTTCAATACAAAATTATAATTGTATTGGTGTATTGATGCGTTATTGTTGTTGTTGTCATCGCTATAGTGTCCGGAAACGGAAAAGAGAGGAAACGAGCATAACATAAACGACCAACAACAATCAAAATTAGAACAACAACAACAAGTGCAATGTTTCTATCAATTTTAATAAAATTCAGTGTTATCACAGTACTAACAACGGCGCAGATCAATTCGAATTTCAACCAAATCTACAACAGTCTAGGTGATGTGAATATTGCTGTGATTCTACGAAATTGCCAAAATAATTCGCTACAATCGCCGTACGTTACCCAAAGTCTGATCAATTCGGCCGTCTGGACCGTAGATCGAGTGAATTTCCTCAATTTAGTCGACGGTTTAAAAATCGGCCTCACCGTCAACGAGGTGTGCAACGAGAAAGATAAATTCCAAGCGATCTTCCAAACGTTCGAACAAAACGGCTACCAAATCGGTATAATTAGCGACTTTAAACTCGGCTTGAAGCTGCGGAATTTCGCTAAAATTCTCAACTTGAAACACCAAGAAACACTGAAATTTCACCAGTTTTTAATTGAGACTGCTGTGGAGTTTCTAACGAATTTCCACTTCTCCAACATCACGGTTGAAGCACCTCATGAACTTCTGCTGGAGCAATTCTCGAAGATTTCGAGACGAAAATCGATCTGTGTTCATAACTATCGTGTATACAAGTAAGTCCAGTGGAATTATTAATTAAAATCGGAATTAATTTGTGACAATTGTAGGGATTCTCCGAATTTCGAGAAAAACTCTCATACATTGATTATTTTCGGTTATTACCACCAGTTGTATTCATTTATACAAAATTACGACGAATTCTCCAATATGACGACAATCTTCTTGCCGTTAGATGGATCTATTTTCACAGGTAACCGTTAATTAATTTTTAATTAACGCAATTAACCGCTGTGATTACAGAAATACCGCTGAATTCTTACTTGATAACGCCGCCTCATTATCCGTTAACTTCAATCTATAAGAATTCGATAAATATCCTCCCGACGCCGATTTTCTTCGAGATTGCCCTACCGATCATCAATTTCCTACAAAATTCCCAATTTATTCTAACCGGAATCTGTAATGATACCCAGTTTAAAGTGGATTGTTTGAGGAGTGAATTGAGGGAATTACAGGAAACATGCACGGAACCGACACAAATTCTCGATTTGTTACGAATCGAAACATTGAAAGCTGATTTCGTTTACAATATTTTCCGTATGGAGAACCAATCGAACTATAATAAAATCGCCAATTATCACATATTTATGGGGAATTTAACAATAATCGAATCGGCGAATTTCGAATCGAGCAATTCGACGATTATCAATAGAGAGAGTTGTGAGAGTTTCCAGCTAACTTATAGAATTTTCGAAAACAATCCCCGCCTTTGGCTCAAGAACGAGGCTTGGGTTTTCGGATTTTTATCAATCTCCCTCTTGGGCATCTTCTTCTGTATCGCAATCTTCGTATTCTTCATCGTCTGTATTTACCGTAAAGACATCCTCGACGGCAATCCAATCTTGACTCTCCTCTTATTATTGACAGTTTTAATGATGTTCGGTTCGATTTTTCCGTTGTGCTTAGACGGCTCCAAATCGATTCGGAATTCGTTATGTCTAACAAAATCCCTGTCGATTACGTTAAGTTTCGCCGGTGCTTTCTCGTTAATTTTATCGCGCTGTATTCTGTTAGCCACCGCTTCGAAGGAGATCGGTTTCATGTCACATATCGCCGGGCCGGTTCAATCGTTCCTCTGCCTCTTCATTTTCAGCGTCCAAGGCGCTTTAAGCCTCCAAATGATCTATCGTTGTCATGATACTTTCCACAATTTATCGTTCATCTATCTATTATCGTACAATATGAGTCTGTTACTGTTGCTTTTGTGTATTTGTCCGTTAGTTTATCGTTCACAACGCAACTATCGTGAAGGTAAATATTTCACTATCTCCATAATTCTAATTACAATTGTGTGGTTGATTTGGATACCGAATTTTATTATTTTCAATGATTTATATCGGGATTTAATCTTGTGTTTTGGCGTAATATCAACGGCTATCGTTCTATTAGCGACGATTTTTATACCGAGAACTTATTTGATGACGATAGCGGTTACAAGAAATAAACTCACAAATACTCTACCGTCTTTAGCGACAACTACGAGTGCTCTTGACGTTTATCGGGCCGGAACACAGGTAAAAATTACAATAAATTCACAAAAACTTTACAATAATTTGATATGTTACAGCCTGTCTATGATTGTGTGAATGTAGCGACTGTAAATCGTTGTAGTCTGGCGAGTATTCCACAATCAGATTTGTACAATTGTCCCGAATTACCACAGAACGATGACGATTATGAGACGCATTGTGACAGTCCTGTAGGCTCCGATAAAGTCACAAGATTTTAAAATTCACTTGTAAATCTCAATTTGTAACTATATTAAGTGTAATCGTTTCAAAATCAAATAAACCTAGTCAAGATCTATCTCATTTGTTGATAATTTCAAGCGCCAATGTTGAGCTACGATTTCTCGTTTATTTTTACAGCTTAGCGATATTAAGATTTAGTTTTAAAAAATCAACTAAATTTTGAGTAATAGATTGGTTTTTCTTATTTTTCGAACGTATATTTTCCCCTATTCCTGCCCTTCGTATCGTTGTAAATTAGAAATATAGCCGTAGAAGCTATTGTGTGTCATGTCTGCAAAGGTCCGATAACAAAATTACAACCATCTAGAACAATTGGAGCGTTAAATTCTCTATTGAAATGGCAATTTGCTATAATCATTGGTTAGAATTTAAACAGATGCTCCCTGTTATAAGTAGTTAAAGTTTCAGTCGGTTGTCGAACTTCAACAATGCTACAACTATTGCTGCAACACTTCAAAATCGTATCGAAATATTCAAATTTTCTATTATTTGTGATCATTTATCTATCATTCTTCTTAGATAATGTTCTATTAACTGTTGTCGGTGAGTTTTACTTTATATTTAACGATTTATAAATTAATTTGTTGATTGTAGTACCGATAATTCCCGATTACTTATTCTCGAATGATTTGAACACAATTCAGAGGAATCCAAGCGACTCATATCTAGGCCCGGATTCTTTAAGCCCTCTACAACGTAAATATGAAGAATTGGAATCGGATAATGGACCATTGGGGGCACTGTTAGCTTCCAAAGCTTTCGTACAATTAGCCTGTACACCGCTCATCGGCTACATTATCGAAACTTTCGGCTGTTATATTCCGCTGCTTTTAGGCTCTTGCAACTTACTGCTAGCCTCGCTGTGTAAGTTGATTTACTCTAAAAAAAATTGAACTAATTGTATTGTAGTGTTTGCCTACGGCAATTCGTACGGAGTCCTCGTACTGGCTCGGGCGCTTCATGGCACTTCATCGGCAGCGATCGCGGTTAGTGGCATGTCGATTTTGGCGGAAACCGTCCCGAAGGAGTTGCGTTCAAAATTGATGCCCCTGGCATTCGGTGGGATAGCTTTGGGGGTTTTAATCGGTTATCCGTTAGGAGGTGCGGTTTATCAAAGTTTGGGAAAAGAGGTACCGTTCTTGATGATTGCCGCTCTTATCTCGTTAAGCATCAGTAAGTCGTTTTTAGTTTATTTTGGGTAATTTAAAGTAATTTTTTAGTTCTTCAATTGGTAACCCTGGAAGAGAATCAATCTACTGAAATAAAAGTGGATAAAATCAATTGTAATGAGTGGTTGAATTTATTAAAAGACACACAAATATTCATTACAACTTTCACAATTTGTATCTGTACATCGATTATGGCAATTTTAGAATCTTGCGTGCCTATATGGTTGTTGGCTACCCTAAACCCACCACCATCACGCTGGCAATTAGGCGCTGTTTTCATACCTGACAGTTTCGGTTATTTCCTAGGCTCGAATTTCGCAGGTAATTCTACAGTTTTCTTACCAACAAAAAACAATTTGGGAAATTTTAGGGCTGCTCCCGATAGCTCCATGGCGTGTGGCTTTAAGCTCGCTAGTTATCGCCGGTTTAAGTTGTTGTGCTCTACCACAAACCAGCACAATGGAACAATTAATTTTGCCGCATTTCGGTGTTGGTTTGGGCGTCGGTGCGGTAGATGCGGCTTTAGTTCCACTGCTTGCTAATTTGGTGGATCGTCGAGGTGGCAATCGATACGGCCCGATTTATGCTTTACAACAGGCTTTTGTTAGTTTGGCGTACGCTTTCGGGCCGTTACTAGCCGGACAAGCTGTCGATCTATTCGGATTTCCTTGGCTAATTAGACTTATTGGTTTCCTGAATTTACTCTTCTGTCCTCTATTGATAGAACTAGAAACTATTGAAGTAATAATTCGATTGAATTTCTACCTAATCCATTAACATTTCTAAATGGTTTCAGGAGCCTAAAATTGGATTATTATCTGACGATTTGGGTACAATTTCCTATTCGAGTTTGGAGAGAACTTCAAGTTGTCTAACTGGTGAATCTTTCGATTGAATAAATACCTTTCATCGATTACAACCACTCGATTGAAAATCTGATCGTACCCTAAAGATCCCACCCTTATTTGTTTTAACATAGAGACTCCTGAAAATTTCCCTAGTGGCTATAACTTCATTACAACAACACCACTATCCTGTTAACTTGATCGTTTTGTTTATATTGTAAGTTAAGAAAGATGTTCTCTACTACACGGTGTTTGTGTTTATTTGGTATTTTATCCTGTATTCATGATGTAAAAGGGGATGTATGTTTATAAGACGGCACGTTTCCAGAATTAATAAAAATCTCCAAGGTATAAACAACCAATAAAATAGAAAAATTACTAATTCTAGCTTTATTAAAGACAAATTGCACACATTTATTTGGATAAAATCGTAAAAGAAATTACTGTCTAGGTTCCATCCTGTAAAGGGCATGTTTACATTGTTCACAATCGCAAAATCCAGGAACATAAACCGGGCTCGGTAGGACTGGTTGTGGATTGAATAACGGTAAAAACGGGTATAAACTGTGCATAAATACTTTATTACTTGAAATCATGGGCAAAGGACTCTGATGAGGTGGGTTTTGATAGATTTTCCCCTTATTATTGACCGGCTTAAAAGCCGAATGATTCTCCTCTAAACTGTTATGATCCGTTTCGATATTCGATTTGCCCGAATTCAAATTGAAATGCTCTATAGCTTTCAATAAATCGTGATTACAACGCTTCAACACCAATTCCAAAACGGATCGTTTTTTATTTGGAAATAATTTACTCAACATATCGATTGAAGCCGGACTGACTACGACTTCTTCTTCGTTTGTTGTTGTCGTTGTTGCTGTTGTTGTTGTTGCTGTATCTGTTGTTTTATCCGGAGTTGTTGTTGTTGTTGTTGATTCGACCGATTCAGGCTCTGGTGATGTTACTTGCATACCGAAAATCCGACCCGGTGGTAAATATTCATAAGTTGTGCCATTTTCAGCCGATGCTAAATGTAGAGCGATTGCATCTTCGGCGGCTTGTTGGCGTTTCAATGCTACCTAAAGTTGTGATATTTTAGTATTCATTACAATTGATTCGATTAGAGATTTTTAGGGTTGAGGGTTGTAATGTTTATTGGAGTTATGTGATATGCGCCTAATGGAATATCGATCAAACACTTGAATCTGTCACAATATTAAGTTACACGTCGACAAGTCGATTTCTTTGCTCTGTTTTACAAACAATGATCGCTAGCTCAATATTCGCTTTTATTTTATTATTTTATGATACCTACTATCTAATAATGTAAATGATAATAGATCCTGAATTTCCTTATACTCATTTCAGACTAGAATTCTTACAATTTCCAGAATTTGTAATTAAATTTAAAGAAATTAAAATATTTGACCGTTATGAAAGTAAAGTTTTAATTCTAAAATTCCTCGCTTAAAGTGAAAAAAATGTCTAGAATCCAATAATTTGAGACAAAAATTTAAACTAATATGTGAGGAATTTGTCTGGAAATTATTTAAATTGGGCCTACTTGAGGAGGATTCAAGAGCAAAATTCAAGAATCTGCATAATTTTGTGACAAATTTCATACTTAATTCAGAGTCGAACTTTTAATTTAAAAGGTAACTGAAGGTATCTAAACAGATCCTTTTTCTTGATTTTTTCAAAAAAATAACAATTTAAGAGAAAATGTCTTAAAACTCAGACTAGTCTAGAAATCATTTAAATTAGAGCCGTTATAAGATTTGAAAGCAAAATGATAACTTACGACTAAATTGTTCAGACATTTTAAATAAATTTTGAAAATCTGCATAATTTTGTGTCAAATTAGAAACTAAGAATCTCAAAAAAAATAACTTAGAATTAAAATTAGTTAATAGTCAAAAATTGAGCTCAAAAGTTAATTGAAAATGGCTACATAGTCCCTAATTTAGAAGAAAATGGCTTAAAATTTGGCTAATACATGAGGAATTTAGTCTAGAAATAATCTAAATTGGACCGTTTTAGGGATTTAAGAGCAAAATTTACTCAAAAGATAATCCACACCTAAATTATTGTGTAATTTTGAGTAAAAATTCAACAAATTTGAAACTAACAATAAGCATTTCATGAATAATGAAAAATAAAATAATAATTTAGAATCAAAATGATTTAAATTTAAATTAAGAGTTGAAAATCAAATCAAACTCAAAGTATCTAAATTGTCCCATTCCCAAGTCTTTTTTAGAAAAATACATGACGTAGGAGAAAATATTTTAAAGTTTAGACGAGAATATCAAAAATCCAGCCTAGAAATAGTCTAAATTATACTCAGTTTGAGTACAATTGAGCAAAATTTACTAAGAGCTTATCTGTAAGTAAATTGTAAGGAAATTTTGAGTAAAAATTCCAAAAACAGTCTGCATAATGTTGTTCCAATTTAGACACTAAACGTTTAAAAAAAATGATAATTTAGGATCAAAATTACTTAAAATTTGAATTAATATATGAACATATAACCTAAAAGCTAAACTGAAACTATCTAGATAGTCTCTTTTCCTTAAAACAAAAAATGTTAAAATTTAGACTAAAATATGAGGAATTTAGTGTAGAAATTAGCCCAGTTGAGAAGTTAAGAGCAAAACTTACTGATGATTTACAAATAAATTGTACCAAAATTTTGAGTAAATATCAAAATTACTGAAAATACAGATTAAGAGTTAAATATTTAACTCAAAAAGTAACTAAAAGTATCTAAATAGTCCCACTTACATGATTTTTTTTCCAAAAACATAATTTTAAAGAGAATATACAAGGAAATTTATCTAAACTGGACCCGCTTTAGGATCCAAGAACGGCATTTACTAAAACATGATTTGTACAACTAAATCGTTGTGGGAGTTTGAGTAGAAATTCGGTCATCTGCATAATTTTGTGTCGAATTTTAAATTAAATTAGAAGTCAAAAATTTAAGGCAAAATGTAACTAAAAATATTTCTTCCAAGTCTTTTTCCAAAAATAAAAGGGAGAAAATGTCAAAATTTAGAGATATATACAAGGAATCTCGCCTAGAAATTATCTAAATTGGTCCCATTTTAAGAGCCAAATTCACCAAGAATCGCCGGATTATAAATAATTTGCTAAATCTACAAGATTTTCTAACTAATTAGAAACGAAGAGATTCAAAAAATTATAATTTAGGATCAAAATTACTCGAAATACAGATAGATCTAAAAATGTTGCTCAAAAAATAGTCTCTTGTTCACGGTTATTACTGTCATAAAAATATTTGTAATCATAACCGTTTTCAAACAAATATTCTACAATAACAATCTAAGCTCTATATTTTATAGAATACATCAATTGCTTTTGAGAATAATTATGGATAAATTGTGAAAAAGGGCCCCCAAGAGAGAGTTAAAAGCCAAAAATGTCAACATTTGCGTAATGTTTGCGTGCGTTTTATTTTCGCTTAAATTTCCTTCAACTTGAAGCGTGTTTATCGAAAATTTTAAATATCACAATAGATCATATTTTCATTGATGTTATCATTCAAAATTGGTAAACAACAAAATACAATTGTTATCAAAATACTCGATTGAAGTTGACAAATACAACAATCGAATCGAGTGTTTTTTTTTCAATATTAATCGATTAAATAATAATGGAAGAGATCTTGATAAAACTGATAATAACAATTTAGAATGGAATTTTTATTGTTACCTAATAATATTCCCATCAACCAACAACAATCATCAATAATATTGATAAGAGAACAAATGGAGATTATTACCTGTGCCGCCATGATTCTTTGTCGTTCTTTTATCAATCCACATTTAGCACACGAACAATTTTTATAAATACATTGCTTTTTATGGCCACGTAACGTTGATATCATTCCATGATTTCGACATCTTGCACATTTCGGAATTCTTGCCGAACGATTATTACTATTACTATTATGATTACTATTATTTGATAACATGTTATCAGTAAATTTGAATGTAACAATCGACAACGATCTAGAAAAGAATACAACAATAAGATACGGCGATGAGATGAGATTTTCAGATTTTCAGTTCGTTATAATGTCAAATTGTTAAAGATACAATCAACATACAGCATCCAATTTAATGGACCAATAGCGTACAGTTTCAGCAACTATAGGGCGTTGTTTGGACCAATCGAATATAATCGTTGTACTGAAAGTTCAGCCCTATGGAATGAAAAATCGTCCACATGAAAAACATTATATCCGCTAACTGTTGTTCTTCAATCTTTCAACAATAACAAAAATTAATTTAATTGGAATTCTTGTAATCTAATCAAATTAAATTGATTATTAATTAGAATTATAAATAGATCCGTGTGATATTTTTGTAAGGCTCTGTAAATAGCTGAAAGCTATATTGTAAGTGTATTAAATTTTTCAATAGTGTATTGTTTTGATTTTCGTAAAGTTGAAGAGTTTACATTTGCTTGTAACACTAATTGACTGTGTAACTCACAAATAAATCGGTCTAATTTCAGTTAGTTGTTTTGTTACTTAATCCATCTCGACCACTGTAAGATTCCTTCAGGGATATTTCAGCAATTACAGGACTCAAATTGACTGAAATACAAGCGTAAAACACTTGAAATCCATCACTAATTGTAGATATTACAGTTTTTAAACTTCCTGAAATTGATTATTACGGGAAAACAAGACGAATTTGTAGAGTTTCTAGTTTTATTTGTGTGCATTTCAACAGATAGTGATCGAGCTGTAGTCTAAAAGCGAGGTTTCAGTGCGCGATGTGTGACGTATTGCTGTCAGCTTGTTAAATAAACACAAGTCCATTAGATTGTTGCATCACATATGTCATTCTATTTCGACCACCCACTATAAACGGTGGCGGGAACAACGACACAAAAAAAAAAAAAATCAACGATTCCTGTTGAACAGATGAGATTCGTCTCGAAATTCACCAACGCAAACTCATTGTTTCATCTTTATAACCCAAAAGGAACCAGAATAGACGTATTGTAAAATAATAACCAATTTCGATGAAACTCATCACGCTGAAGCCGAGGAACAAACCGGCCATACCGCCGATATAAACTGCAATTGACGAATTTACAATGTGGCAATTCGAAAATCTTATCAATACCTAAGAGGTCGGAGAAGCCGAAAATTATATCGCGCCGTAGCCGCATATTTGGACACTCTTTCAACCCCCATTGCATATTCGACCCCAAGAACCATTCTCTTGTATCCATATTCTCAATTACGTAATTAACATCGTTACAATTCGGTAAACAAGAACACTCATTTTTTAGCAAAATTAAGCGTTCTTTATAATCGGCAAGACAGTGGAGGCCGGATACGTTGCAAATTCGTTCGCCGTCTGTTATAAGTCGGATTAATTGTCGAATTGTGCGGAAAAATTAAGTTTTACCCACCGAGTTTTCGGTAAAAATGCGGTACACAGCCGCATAAACGTTTCGATAGAGCCGCCCGACAATCCATTCGACATAGAACATAAGAATAGGCCGGTGATCGGCGCAAATTAGTCTCGTAATGGAAGCGACATTTCCTCTGTTGCACCGATAATTCTTTGATATTATCATTGCTAAATAACGTCAATCCTGATATGAATACGCGTAGGAAATAGCCGTTAGGTGAGACGAGTTTCTTGCTGGCAATATCGGCAACTTCGTAGGGGCCGTGAAGGAACACCTAAAATATTTAGAATTCTAAAAATCGGAAAATTATTGTAAAATAAATACCTACTTCAAATCCGGTTGAGATGTTGACGATATTAGCGAAAACTTCCCCATCTAAAGGGTTGACGAAGAACGTTTCATTGCCTTCAATCAAATTCCATTTACCACCCTTCCAATACCTTTGAATTTTACACAAATAATGTACATTTTATAGAAAATACGCAACTTACTCGGCTGAATTGTAGACGGCCAATTTCGAATTGAAACTATAACAAATCCCCATTTCAGTGATAATTTCTTCTAAATTGTACTGAATATGTGCCGTTCCTGTATTGCTAACAGTCGGGTGGAAATTATATTTCAACTCCAACAACATTTTCATATAATTTTGTTCCGATATCCCGTCGTACGGTAGGACCTTATCGAAATTATGATAGCTCGCCTCGGCTAAAGATTTAATAAATTGACGTAAGTACGTTTTATTCGTTTCTTTCGAGTTCATCACGTATCGTTCTAAGGCTTGTTCGTTGTATTTGGATAATGGGCAAATCGTGGCCGGTGGAAAGCTCGTATTCCACGAGAAACGATCTCGTTCCATTGAAATCACCGTTGGATTCTCGGCATAACGTTGAATACTCAAACTACTCAAAATGTATGTGGAATAAACGGCAATTACCACCAGAACGAACCAGATTAGACGTTCGATTAGGTGATGTCTTCGATTGCCGACATGGTTCAGCCCATGGATGGTGGCGAATGGGAAGAATTCCCGTAGGAATTTTAAGACGGATTGACACTTGTTTGATGGTTTAACTCGAGCCATTTCCCGATGATAACTGGATTAAAATTCGACATTTCTCTATTGTAATAAGTAAATAAATCAATAGTTGTTATTTTATTCATGTGGCTGGAAGATTTTTCAACTTGATACGAAATATGGGTGGTCGTTTCTGCCATATGCGGGACGTTTAATGGATTTTTGTTTGTTTTAAAAATTGGCTCGTTTTATACAAAAAGATCAAAAAAACAATCTTGAGTTGAAAAATTGGGTCAATTTGAACAGTTTTCGATTTGAAAAATGTCTAGCAACATTCTTTTCTTTTTTCATTCACAGAATTGGAAGCAGATTTTTTATTTCAACGGAAACAGAACAGAAATTGAAGCGAAAGCAGAAACAAAAATGACAAAAAGAATTAACAGGCACAAAAACAACTTGAAATAAAGCTATCAATTTTCGATTATTTTATAGAAAATGGACAAACTTGTTGGAAAATTTCTAGAAGATTTGGAAAATGGTTTCAATTTGTTTTATACTACAGGATAATAATTGAAAATTTGAGAATATTGGCTAAAGTATAAGAAAAAATTTGGGGAAAGTACAACAACACGCATGCTCCTCGATTATCTTCTGTAACTAAAAATGTAATACGAATGTTTCAAAACAAAAACGCTCATATGTACTTCTTAAAATGCTCTTTCTAATGCGACTACACTCGTTACAATATATCTTCAAACAAGGGAGATATCGATTATTAAAAATTGGCACTTCCAGTCACCGTATCGAAAAAAATGCAATGTACACTCTCAAGTTTCAGTCAATTTTCCGAGAGACTAGAAAATTATTGTGGGGATTTCTTGAAGACCTGAAAAGTTCTTTCAATTTACTATACCCTGTGGAAAAATCTTTGAAAAGTTGATAATATTTGCTAGGTTATAGGAGGAAATTAGAAAAACATTGGAAAAATAAACGTGCTCCAAGATCATTCTCTGCAACTCAAAATTCAATAGGGATTTTCCAAAGCAAACATACTCCAAATGCTCCTTGAATTGGTCTTTCTCATGCTACTAAAGTCATTACAGTATATCATCAAACAAGGGAAATATCGTTTATTGAACATTGACGTTTTCAGGCACTCGATCGAAGAAAAACATATGATATAAACCCCCAAGTTTTGTCAATTTTCACGAAAACTAGAAACTTATTTTAGAATCTATTGAAGATTTGAAAAGCTCTTCAAACTTGTTATATCCTGTGAGAAAATTATTGAAAAATCGATAATATTTGTCAAGGTATAAGGGTAAAATATGATTTTTTTTTAGAAGAAACACGCGCTTCAAGATTTTCCTCAGTAACAGAAAGTTTAATTAGAAGTTTCCAAAACAAAAACGTTCTTAGATACGTCTTGAAGTGCTCTTTCTGGTGCTAATTTAGTTGTTTTAATATACCATTATATAGGGAAGATATCCATTGTTAAAAATTGTCATTTTCCAGACACCGTATGGGAAAAATTGTGGTATATGCCCTCAAGTTTTTGCCAATTTTCCGGAAGACTAACAAACTTATCGGAGAGAATCTTGAAAGTCTGAAAAGGTCGTTCAATTTGGCATACACTATGAAAAAATTATTGAAAAATCGATATTTGCTAAATTATTGAAAATTTTCAAAACAAATATGTCTCCAAACGCTCCCTAAAATGCTGAAATATATCTGCAAATAAACGAGTTACCGTATATTAACTTTCGGACACTGAAAAATACGTACTTTCAGGTTTCAGTTAATTCGTGTTTCTCAGAGCTTAGTACCAAAAAGTCCGTAACGTTTCTAATGTTGAAATTCTAGTCTAAAAATTGGCACTGGAATTGCTGCTGAATTCTAGTCTCAAAAACGGCTGAAACAATCTAAATTATGGCCATTTTATGATTTTTATATGGAAATCTCGCATTGTTTACCATAAAAAATCTTTATTTATTGATCAAAATACAAAGAATTCTTGTTTTGTTGTTGTTGGTCATCGGAGGTATTTCTTCACATTTTTAATTAGTTGACAATCGGTAGCGTGTAAAGATAAAAATAGGTCAAGGGTTACATTATTTGATAACAGATTTATATTTGTTAGTTTCGAATCAATTGATAATATAATTAAATATCAACTCCATATACACTCATTATGGTAGTCAGTTAATTGAAGATGCTCGTATCGAGCTGGTCGTTGAAGCAGAACAATTTTATATTATTAAAAGTGCGTCAAAAAGATCGAAGAATTAAATTCAAATCAATTAAATAAATAAATCGAAATGTTGAAGGCTATAAGTGTGGAATTTTTCCAAAAATGTCGTATCGGAACTTCTAATGTAAGATTATTCAAAAAATTCCAGTTAGATAAAGGAACATTGTAGCAATTTCTAATATGTAATTATTTCTAATTAATTAAATTGATTTTTCTGTATTTTATAGACGGCGAAACGGATTATAGCGATCCGTCGCGAGGACCAGAGCGTCTGGGAGCGTCGCGCTCCATTCTCCCCGACTCATGTACGCAAATTGGTGAAATCCGGCGTTAAAGTCATCGTCCAACCGAGCAATCGTCGAGCTTACCCCATGCAAGCCTATCTGAATGCCGGCGCAATCATCCAAGAGGACATATCCGATGCTAATATTATTTTTGGCGTCAAACAAGTACCAATCGACCAATTAATTCCCGATAAAACTTACTGTATTTTCTCTCATACGATTAAAGCACAAGAATCCAATATGCCACTATTGGATACAATTCTAGAGAAACGTATCCGTCTAATTGACTACGAAAAATTAATGGATGAGAAAGGCCAAAGAGTTGTAGCTTTCGGAAAAATGGCCGGAATTGCTGGTACTGTAAATATCCTACACGGTGTCGGTTTAAGATTGTTGGCACTAGGCCATCATACGCCATTTATGCATATCGGTCCAGCTCACAATTATCGCAATTCGAGTATGGCGAAACAAGCAGTACGTGATGCTGGTTACGAAATCGCGTTAGGATTAATGCCGAAATCAATCGGGCCATTAACATTCGTCTTCACCGGTTCTGGGAATGTTTCGCAAGGTTCCCAGGAAGTCTTCCAAGAACTACCACACGAGTATGTGACGCCGGAATTGTTGAAGAAAGCCGCTGAGCATGGTAGTTTAAATAAAGTTTACGCTTGTGAGGTACGTCGACGACACTATTTAGAACGCGCCGAAGGTGGCGGTTTTGATCCAGTCGAATTTGAAGAGTACCCAGAGCGCTATATTTCAACATTTAGTCGCAAAATTGCCCCGTACGCTTCGATTATCATCAACGGCATCTATTGGGCTGTTAATAGTCCAAAATTATTAACAATTCCCGATGCTAAACACTTATTACGACCGGCACATACTCCATGGTTACCGACTTCGATAGGTGCGCCAGCTTTACCGCATCGTATGCTGGCTATTTGCGATATTTCCGCCGATCCAGGTGGTTCAATCGAATTCATGAACGAATGTACAACGATTGATACTCCGTTCTGTTTATACGATGCTGATCGTAATAAAGATACGAATAGTTTTAGCGGACCTGGAGTGCTAGTTTGTAGTATTGATAACATGCCAACACAGATACCACGAGAAAGTACCGACTTTTTCGGCGATTTATTATACCCATTCGTTGGCGATATAATGCAATCGAATGCAGAATTGCCGTTGGAAAATCACAGTTTTTGCCCGGCAGTCCACGGGGCTATCATTGCTAGTAATGGCAAACTTACACCGAAATACGAATACATTCAAGAATTACGAACGGCGGGAATGTAAGTCGAATTTACCACAAATTATTTTAATTCATTTAACGATTTACAGAAGCAGTAGACACAAAACTTCAGCGAATTGTTCATCGCAACAAAAACACGTGGTAATAGTGGGAGCAGGCCGGGTGGCTGCGCCTCTAGTCGAATACCTCCACCGTGACGAGTCCGTTGGTATTACTGTGGCTTGTGAAAAGAAGGATCTGGGCGATAAATTAGCGGAAACTTTCCCCGGTGTACAAAGCGTCTATTTAAATGCTGTTGAAAATGAAGAAACTCTAAGAGGTTTAGCGGCGAAAGCTGATGTTGTCGTCTCAATATTACCAGCAAATCTCCACCATTTAGTCGCGAAAATTTGCATCAAAGAAGGCACGCATATGGTGACTGCGAGTTATATAAATGACGACATGAGGAAATTACACGATGCCGCTGTAGAGAACGGAATAACCGTCTTGAATGAAGTCGGTCTAGATCCGGGTATCGATCATTTATTAGCTTTGGAGTGCATCCAAGAAGTACAGCGGATTGGCGGCCGGATTACCTCATTTGAATCGTTCTGTGGCGGTTTACCAGCGCCGGAATTCAGCGATAATCCTCTACGATACAAATTCTCCTGGTCGCCGAGAGGTGCCCTATTGAACACTGTCTCATCGGCCAGATATCTAAGTAAAGGACAAATTGTTGAGATTAGTAGTGGTGGAGAATTGATGAATTGTACGAAATCGTTAAATTTTCTACCCGGCTTCAATCTGGAAGGTTTCCCGAATCGCGACAGTACATCTTATGCTAAATATTACGGTATTGAGGATGCTACAACGATTCTACGCGGTACAATCCGTTATAAAGGATTCGCACAAGCGGCCCGGATGCTGCAATTCTTGGGCTTATTGGACATAGAGCCGCACCCATCGCTACATGCCCAAGGGCCGGATATAACGTGGAGAATATTGATTTGTAATTTGTTAGGTTTAGAAGACAATAACATATTTTATGAGAATTTGAAAAATACGATCACAGAACGGACTGGATCGGAACTTGCTGTCGATTTATTGGAAGATTTAGGATTGCTCGATAATCAACAAATTATAAAATGTGGATCTCCATTAGACACTCTCACTCATTATCTATCAACAAAACTAGCATTAGGTAAATTGTTGGAAAATCAAAAATTCCTAATTAATTGTCTTGATTGTAGAGAAGAATGAGCGTGATTTGGTCATTTTACGGCACGAAATTGGCATCAATTGGCCGGATAATCGAAACGAGATCCGTGGCGTCAATTTCGTCGTTTATGGCGACACGAATGGTTATTCGGCAATGGCAAAGACCGTCGGTTATCCGGCTGCGATAGCAACTAAAATGATATTAGATGGTAATTTTCCTTGTAATATTGATAACGAATATAAATAATGGAAGTTTTTCATCAATTTTAGGCGAAATCCAACAACGCGGTATGGTCCTACCATTTACACCAGAAATTTATAGAACAATCTTATCGAGATTACGAAATGAAGGTTTATCAAGTACTGAAACCTCGAAATTTTATTAGAAATAAAACATTGGCATTTTGCAATAGTGTTTTTGCTGGATTATTTATGTGTATTTTGTCTATATTTAGAAAGTTTATCACGTCATTATCTTGTTAAACATTTACAAAACGTTAAAAATAAGCTGGAAGATAAACGCACTTTTTATAAATAAAATTTTAAATCTCCCGCTAATATGGAATTATTTTGACGCATGGCTTCAAACAACAAAACTAGTGACCACGTGTACATCGGCCTTCTAATCGAATTTATCGCAATTATTAAAATAAACCAAATTTAGCCTAATTCATTGTGAATTCAACTACTTTAAAATTGCCATAGGTTGAGAATTACGATATTTTAAACAGATGAATTTTAATTTAGAATAATTGCATTAAAGACGATAGAAGGTTGGGTGTAGTTGTAGTTGGCCTTCATGGTGGTTTAGACAACCAATTATACGCGCTTGCGAGTTCGTCAGGTGCCCCACGGGACGTCGTTAGAGAACTGTCAGAATCGAAGACCTGCCACAGTACCGTAATATACCAATTGTTGTTTTTTTTTCGGGTCGTTTCAGACTGGTTGCCACTATTTCGTGTGTCTTAAAACGGTCCGTATTTTCTACCTGCGTGCATATCTGGTTCTGGTTCTTTATACAGAATAGACGATACAGTTTTTGTGTTTGTTTGGAGAATTGGGTGGGTTCTTTGTATTATCACTATTACTATTATTATTATTATTTATCATCAACGTTATTGTTGTAGAATAGAGACGATGTTGCTTGGTGGAATGTTAATAAAAACAATTACATCATAGTGGTCGATTGTTTATTGTTAATTATTTTATCGAATCGATCGTAAAAATCTAAACGGAAAGGTGATTAGTGTGACGTAAATATGGAGAATAGTTCGCAATCATCATCATCATCATCGTCATCATCATCATCATCATCAGCCTCATCGTCGTCGTCATCCTCCTCCTCAACAACAGTTAACCCCATTTCGCAGGGGTGTGGTCTACATACCCAAATTTCGGTACATATAAATCCGACCACAGGTGGTGATTTTTATTTGACTGTAGACAATGATATTGCCGTCGATAATTTAAAGAAATTGGTATCGAAAAGGCTCAAAGTGCCCAGGGATAGGATTTGTCTATTATTCCGTGACAAGTAGGTCTTATTATATTTAGTTCATTTATGGCTTTATTTATTCAATATTTATGTTGTAGGCAATTACAAGATGGTAATTTAACCCATTATGGTATCACTGATGGATCGAGGATTACATTATTGCCAAACGTGGAAACTGGATTAATTGTATGTTTGAGAATTTACAGGGTGAGCCAGGAGGATGGCCTGTTAGAATTACAAAAATCTCCAAGGAAAATATTCCTATTGTCTTATCGACCCCCAGAAATGCACCCCACTTTCTTATTCTATATAGAATGGTATATTGCATAATCAAATTTTATACTGAAATTGAGGGGTAGTTTAATGACTTGATCTAGTAGTAAATTGGGTTTAGACTTATAGGCAGCGAAATGGGGACGTACGCCGTAGATTGATACAATCGTCAATAAAAATGACATATCGAAAAGCCTTTGAAGGATAAGCGATATTGAACCATTGATAGTAAATTAGATTTCATTACAGGGTGTACCACGATATTTTACTTCGCAATTGGCTATGTTTTTCTGTGTAGTGTCGTAGCTTTGTTCAAATTCACAAATATCAAATATAGTAGAATATGAACAAAGTTACGACATTAAATATAAATTATTAAAATCATAGGCAACTGCGAAGTAAATTACCGACAATTTACTTCGCATTTAGCCTTGTTTTGGTTATTTAATGTCGTAGATTAGTTCACATTTTATTAAATTTGACATTTCGGTTATACCACAGTAATTTATCTCACAAACTACAACTAGTAGTAGTCTAATATTGATAGTTTTTCAGGAATTTTGTGTTGTTTGATTGAGCCATTCATATTTTTGAAACTATTACTACCAGACGATTAAAATTTGAAGCTCGAGCACAAATCGGAATATCCTAATTATTTTAAATGGAACACCCTGTTTTCACTCGATTGTTTATAGAAAAAAATCGGTATCCCTAATAATTTTTCAGTTATCTAAGATTTTCAGTTTCTACAAATTTTTCTCCTGAAAGAGAGTATTAAAGCATAGAAGGCTTAGCAGAACAACTGTCAATTCTGTTGTCTTAATTGACTTCTGAATAATTAATTATTTTTAAATTCTTTAAATGAAAAACAGTGGAAGAAATTGTTAATAAATTAAATTAAAATTAATTGGTTTTTTTTGTATGTAAAATTTGCTGAAACTATTGATAAAATGTGTAAAATATTTCAATATGGCAGTTAATGTCATTTTGCTAAGCCTTCTATGAATTTTTTTATTAAAGTATAGGCGACTAGATATTGAACATTTTCAGAAAATCGAGAAAATTCGTGGAAATTGAAAATTTTACATTAATGAAAAATTATCAGAAATAGATATAGGGTATTCTAATATAATTCGGTTCCGAATTCTTTCCTCTATTCAACTGTGTAAAGAAAAACATAAAATAAGAACATATTTGGGTTTGAAAATTGCCTGAAAGAAAAAATGCCAATTCTGTACGATTTAGTAAAAATATTTATACTATTAAAGTTCCAAACTCCAATTGTTCAAACGCAAAAGTTTTTGAAATATTAATTTTTAAATTAATAAAATTAAGAATTTGAATTAAAGTTAAAATTTCTGAAAAACTACTGACGCTAGGCCAAATGTCGTATCATAAAATATCTAAATATATAATAAAAATATGCGATTCCATTTAAACTTCCATCAATTCCAATTCTATGGGCCATCCTCTTGTTTCACCCTATACAGGGTGAGTCGAGAGGTTGGCCTATTAAAAGAATAAGAAGTTCTAATTGGTGNATTAGAACTCTTTAAACGTCTTCTAATAGGCCAACCACATGGCTCACTCTGTATATAGTCGGAATTTATTCTAATTTAATCTGATTTATAGACACAACGTCCTGAAATTGGTATAATGCAAGCTTTAGAATCTCTAAATGATACTCAAGTAAATGAATTTTTATGTGGTAAAGCCCCATTAAATCTAAGTATGCGTTTAGGTGATCATATGATGTTGATACAATTACAATTGAGTACAGTATCTGGAACGAAACCACCGTTAATTAGCACACCAACATCATCATCATCGCCGCCATCACCAGCACCTCCACCAATACCACCACCACCGTCATCAGCCCCAACAAGTCCACCAAGTCTCCTACAGGCCTCCCGTAATCTACAACACACACTCAGACGTTTATCAGCCGATGTTTTTTCCGGCCGTGATAAAGGTTTTAAATTATAAATGCTACTATTAAAATTGTGTTAATTTCGTATATTTTCCATCGATAGGTCGACGGGAGAGTGTTTATTCAGGAACGTTCAGTGGCGCCTTAAATCCAGCATTACAAGACCCGAAAGGACGGCCACGGCGCGATGTTGCCACCATTGTCCATATTTTAAATGATCTCCTGTGTTCAGTACCAGAATTCCGTCGTGTTAATAACAATAGTAATAATAATAATAATAATAATAATAACACCAATAGTAACGATGTTGATAAAAATCGAGAAGAACCTGTTGTTCCGGTTGAACTGGATGAAGATCTACCTATAATAACACCAACAACAACAACAACGACAAATAATGAGGACCAAAATTTACGTACACGCGGTAAATTGGAACAATTACGTTTGGTGATGGGTGAGAGACGGGAACGTCGACGGCAAAGGAAACAGAAACCGTACTCATTACCACCGACTAGTGATACCGATACTGTTACGGCATAAGTTTTTGACTTTCTTTTTTTTTTGTACATAGAATTTCGCGTTTTATTTCTTCTATTGGTTAACTTTTTTTGTTTGTTTGAAACTAGAACAGTAAAACGTTTACAATTTTTAAATTACGCTAAAACTCTTGTAAATTTTGAATCAATACTATCATATGGCTGTGGGTTGATTGAGTATGGATTTGATCTCTTTATAATCCGTACTCATTGCACTATTGTCATTTTTTTTTTTTAATTTAGAATTTAAAATTGGTGATTTATAGAGTTTTAATGTAAATGGTTGTAAAATGTGCATTTCTGTCCTGAAAGATTCCTATTATTTTCGCTCTGTGCTAATTATTAGTGAAATTGTTTTAATTTTATTTGTTATAATTAATTTTAGGTATATAAAAACTATAGATATTAGAAATGGTCATTTAAAAAAAAAAACGTAAGAAAATACAAATTTGTTTCCCGTTTTCTTTCTCTTGTTTCGTTTGTCTCGTATACGAAAATATCGATTAATTATGTTGAATAAAGTATTTTCCAAAATTAATCTTGAAGTTGAAATTTAAAATTACCGCCTTCATCAAATGACAGTTTCTGGGTACTACGGTACTACCAACTTAATTATAATATTTACAAAATCAAATTTAATTCAAACTATTCGACCGGATAATGTATCACTTTGGACAATTAAAATCGGTAAATTCTTATAAATAATGAAGATTTCCAGAGACATATTTCGACAATTAAATATTCAATTTGTAAATTTGGTGGTAATGTGCCTATAACCACATCCGTACTTAACCTCTAAATTTTCAACCTTTAACCGCACTTTAATTTTTATCATTCATTCACCCTATGAATTATAATACTTATCAAAAATGTTCGTTGCGTGATCAAATATGATTATTTAGCAATTGTATTCTAATTACGCAACAAAATAGATAAAACCATATAAAAAGTTGATCAGGCATAGTGGTCTTACTTCAATTTCGAATTCCTAGTTTAAATTAAATTATTCAATTGGGTACGTATTTATAGACGTATGCTTTTATTTAACGTTTAATTGATGAATGTTTTAGATCCTTTACATCCTCCTATAAATTGACCCTAGAAAATTATCAACGTTATTGTAGTGTGAATCCAAGAATGGAAGCGTTATCCCAAACCCTACAACCGTACAAGGATATAGTTGGCCAATTAGCCAGTATCATCACAATCGGCCAATTCTTCTCCGGTGCGTTTATCTGTAAAGATATCCGCAACAGAGGCAGTACGGAGGGAATAAGTTCGATGCCATTTATCGGCGGTATTATAGTGTAAGTTCGCAATTACTTATCGTTAATTTTTATAATTTGATTTGTTTGATACCAGGGCTTTGAGTATGTTGAAATACGCGTGGATTCTAGACGATTCTGTGATGTTGACTGTGAATTATGCTGCGTTAGTTTTGAATTGTATTTATACGGCTTTTTATTTATCTTATTCAAAAAATAAATTCGACGAGGTTATAAAACCGATATCACTCGGTATCGGTCTTGTTAGTATATTGTGGGGTTATGCCGCTGTAGAAAAGGCGGATTTAGTTGAATTTCGTTATGGTTTAGTTGTTACAATATTGATGTTGATGTTGATGGGCGCGCCTTTAATGGGAATTGTAAGTTTCGTGAACGTATTTTCATTGTAATTTGCTAATTTTTGTTCAATTGTAGAAGGAGATTATGGATCAAAAAGACGCCTCAGGTATACCGTTCGTACTGACTTTTATGGGTACTATAGTGTCGGCTATTTGGTTACTTTACGGTATTATTATTTTAAACAATTTCATGGTTGTACGTGGATAATTATGATAATTGTTGATTATTTTTGATTGAGTTGTATCAATTTTTAGGTTCAAAACGGTATCGGTTTGTTGTTGTGTTCCTTCCAATTGTATTTAATATTTAAATATCCCGGTAAGACGGCTGCCAAAAATTCCAAAAAAACATAAATAAAGGACAATTTTGATCCGTTTAACCAAATTTTTGAATGGCTGTTCTTGTTACATTCCAGGCGGACAACAACAACAACAACAACAAGATGATTCTTAATTGCAAAATTTAAATTCCTGTCAGTATTGGTAAATTTTAACAAGTTGATTTTATATTGAATTATCGTAATAAATTGCCTGTTAAGAAGTTTCTACCATTTGCCCGTTACCCCTATTTAATGCCAATCAAAAGAGGAAATCGGAGTAGTTGCGAATTGCGGTGATTTAAAAAAAAATTGGAGATGCCGGGGATCGAACCCGGGGCCTTTCACATGCAAAGCGAACGCTCTACCACTGAGCTACATCCCCTTTTATCTTTACATCAACAATTGTTATTCTCAAAACAACTCATGTGTAATTTAAAAAAAATTTTCATCTACCAAAGCATTACCTCTCAGCTTTTTCGTTTTAATAATTATAAATTAAAGTCCATTTATGGTAATACAAGTCTTCAAAACAGCATCAATAAATCCACCGAGTACATCTTGTGTTATTTTAGCGGAACAAGTTTTCTGGAGCAATTCTTTGGTGAGAGTTTTAATTTCAAATCCAATACTAAAATCAAACAATTAATAATACAAAATGAAATATTCAAATAAATTACCTACAAATATTTGCCATGGTTAAATCTTTTAATTTTCTTCATTTTGTTTTCCAATTCTTTACTCCTAATCTTATCGCCATCTTGTACTCATTAGGGAATTCGTTTGAATTCCTTAATAACTTATAATAGAAACAAAGGATTTTGAAATTAATGTTGGTAGACCTTTTGATTTTTGCGGTATACAATTTTCAATAACGTTAATTACAGGTGCGAAACAAGTCATGAATTTTGTTCTATAATCGGCACATACCGACAGATCTGGAGCGGTAGCTTTGACGCATTCTATTGCCGATTCGGAAGCTGTCTGCAGGGTAAAGGTGGGTAAAACGGGGTACCCGTTTTTTCTGTAATTATCAATGAGTTATTTGCAGTGCCCGGCCAGGCTGTGTAGCCCGGTAGCGATTCAAAACCGACAACGGCTTCTAGCTTGCTTTCCAGATTCTAACGGCCCATAATTAGACAAATTTCAAGCGCAATTTTCGATCTATTATCTGTAAATTTAATAATCGATATCTCCCTTGTTTCACGATATATTGTAACGACTCAAGCACCATTAGATACAGCATAAGAAGTATCCAAAGACATAGATATTTTGTATTCACAAATTCCGATTGAATATTGAGTTATAGAGCTTAATTTTAGAGCAATAAGTTCTTCTTCCAGGAATGTAAACTAAGTAAAAATCTAATCAAAAAGAAGAAAGATTACCCCCTTGTAAGTCGCTCCGCTTATGGCAGCCCTGGTTGGGTACCTACCCCGTTTTGCCCGGATTTCCCCTAACTAATTATCGATAAACAACTTACTCCAAAGTTTTCGCTACTATCGGGGCAGATTTCGTCAATTTTATTGCCTTTAAAATCGAAAAAATTAAGTAGTGCCTTCTTAACCGATTGTGGTGTACGGATCAACAGAACATTTAATGCCATATCAAACTCATCCACTGATTTGTCTTCACACAGTACACCAACTGAAGATTAATATTAATTTGTAATATTAAAATTAATTGAAGACTTACCAACAAATAGGGAGGATAGAATCAAAAAGAATTTCATAGTTGTTGATAAA